>JAJPUD010019423.1:0-26585 GCA_023553655.1 Myrmecobius fasciatus | reverse complement strand
GGGGAGAGGGAGAACAGAGACAGAGAAAGAAAGAGACAGACAGAGAGAGAGATGGGGGAGGGAGGGAGAACAGAGAAATAGGGGAAGAATGGAGAACAAAGAGACAGGGGGAAGGAGGGAGAACAGAGACAGAGACAGAGAGAGTGAATGAGTGTGTGTGTGTGTTCGTGTTCTCCACCACCAAATACCAATTGTTTCCCAGAGTAAACTCAGCTCCTTTGAAATGATCATGTGTTTGTAATACACACATACACACACACACATATTTACGTGTGTGTATGTATATATATATACACACACACACATACATATATATACACACATAAACACACATATATTATATATGTATGTATCCTATATATCGTGTGCTTGTAAATGTCGGTCACATTTCACCTCAGCTTTCTCTAGTCATCACAGAGACAAGACAACTTTGTGGGGTGAGGGATCCATTAGTAGAATCCAAAGGCCCACCGATCTGGACCCCGCTCCCCGCCTCTCAAGTGGCTTACCAAGCCCCATCAGCGGTTAAGCATCGAGATCTGAACCCGAGCTTTTGCGCTCTCCCCAGAAGAATTCTAGGGGGGCTTGTTAACAAATTCTTCGAAGGCACAGTTCCTCACTACAGAGGATTTGGAGTTGGAGGTCCTCCCTTTTAACCTTGCTCTGCCCCTTTCTATTTTTTAGAAGATGGCTCCAGGGAAGCCGTCTCACCTGTCTAGACCCTGCTTCTTTTCTCTATACACAGAGAATGGGATGTGACCTCCATGTTCTCTTCCAACACTAGACTGTTCTGGGAACACTCTCAAACGTCCCGTTCCCTTATTCTTGGGACACTTTCCCTATCTTTAGCTTCTGACAGGCCACATGCTCCTGGGAGTAGGGACATCTTTTGTCACTCTATTCCCGGCACCTAGTAAGCACTTAATAAATACTTGCTTGATTGACTGGCTCCCCACCCCCCCCACCATCCTTCCGTGTCTCTTTCCCTGGTTAATCATCTTCCCAACCCTGGAAGGGCAGTCTTCAAAGGGGCTGCCCAACACCTCTTCTCCCTGCATATTCTTGCTCCCTTAATGCTCTCACTACTTTTCTTCCAAAACAGAAGGGATTCCTACTGTCCAAAGTGTCCGGCTGACTGAGACATCTCCTCTTCTTACCTCGGTTCCTATAAGTTACATGAACCCAAGGGGATGCCTGGATACTACTACAGGGTGATCCATGGAAAGTGTGAAATAAACTAGGGGCAGCCGGATGGCCCAGGGGATAGAGCCCTAGTCTACAATAAGGAATTCCTGAACTCAATCGGGCTTCGGACATTTACTAGCTGTGAGACCCTGAGCAAATAACTTAGCCCTATTTGTCTCAGTATCCCCATCTCTCAAATATTGGAAAAGGAAATGGAAAACCATTCCAGTATCTGCCAATAAAACCCCAAATGGGGTTACGAAGAATGGGACATGACTGAAAAAACAACTGAATAGGGTTATTATAGAAGAATATGTCTATATTATGTATATTTATATACACACAAATAATAGCTATTTTTTATTAATATAGAATAAAGGAATGCATACTACATAGTTAAATCTATAGGAATAAAAGCTGTATTATAATGATAGAAAATATAGGAATGCATCTATATATGTGTATATATACATAAATATGCATATATATAGGGGGATAATAATACCCATATTATATCAATAGAGAATATAGAAATAAACTTACTCTATATGGATATGATTATATATGGAAATACATAAGAATAATGCCTATTTTAATCATATTTATTTTAATATCTACCACACAAGGTCTGGGAAAAGAAAATTATTCTATTAGACTTGAAATGAAATATAAAATAGGTTATCAAAAAAAATAAAAAAATAAAAATAAATAAAATAAAATAGGTTATCATGATCATCTCCCAGCAACCTAAGTGAGCTATGAATCCAAGAGTGGTCAACAAATGCTGACCAAACGTTCTAGTGTAGATCGCACAGTGTGCGAGCTGTCTAAGTGCTTTAGTCCCCATTACACTGAAGGGTCTGCACCCAGTATCTGTTTAAAAGGCCTGAAACAGCCATCTAACTAGAGGGCCAAGACTTGGGTGTTGCCCTCTCCCCTTCATGTCCAGAACTGTATTTAAAACCTTGAGGGTTTATCAGGGGAAAAAAAAAGCTCCAACAAGATTTAAAGTTGGGTGGCTCTTGAGATCCCCACAGTAAAAGGGAGAATGGCAGAGCTGTAGTCCACTGGGTCTCCTCCTTCCTCCATTTCATCCCTCCTGCAGCTGGTGTTCTCTTCACTTTCTCAGTAAACAACTTGCAGATGTGTTCCTTTTCCTTTCTCCCCACCCCCTCTTTCCCTACCCCATCCCCCCAAAAAGGAAAGAAAATGACAAGTCATTACTCTGTGTAATTTGGCAGAAGTAGGATTCTGGCTGGATCACTTGAAGGGGTTCAGAAATACTGCATGCACTGTAAAAATCACCAAGAGTTCCAGGGAAAGTAAGTGGTTTTTCCTTCCTAAATGGGATGTTGAAAAGCTCATCTTCCTGGCTATCGCCTTCTGTGACTCATCTGTGCATACATACGAATCTGATGAGACTGCAATCTGAATAAACTCAGCTCCCCGACAGCCCCGTCCCAGATGTGCCCCTGCCATTTAACCTTAATGAGTTTTCCCACAAGAAGCAAAAAGGAAACTTGGAAGAATGTCTTCGGATCCCATGTGGGACCATCCACCTCATCCTCTCCCTGATTCCTGGGATGGGAGATTCAGGTCTGGGAGGGACTGGTCCAAACCCCTCATTCTACAGGTGAAGAACACAGGGACCCAGACTATGAAGTCGGGCTTTTTTGCCTCCAAACCCAATCCCAATCCACCACCTGGGGAACCAGCATGTCAACAGGAAATCACAGCTAAGCAAAATCTACAATCAACACTTCATGCAAGCCAGCTCTCACCTCTCTAAGAACGGCTAACAAGGGCCCACAGTGGCTCGGTTTGGATTTCAATTTCCTCTGGCCACCACTCCTAAGGGGAGCAATAAAGATGCTTCCATCCTGGGACGATCAGGTGGAGAAGAACGGCATCCACCGTGCAATTCCCGCTAGTCCAAATCACTGACTACCTGGAGAAGCCATTTCACCTTGTTTACCTCAGTTTCCTCATCCACAAGGAAATGGCAAACCACTTTAGTCTGTCTGCCAAGAAAACTCCAACCAGGGTCACGAAGGAGTCGGACATGGCTAAAATGATTGAGTAACAACCCAATTCCACTTTGGCAGTGCAGGTTATTTTGATTTTGCTTCCTCAATGGGAGTCTGAGAATTCTGACAATCTGCCGTATTTCTACCTTCCACAAAAAGGGGGCATTCATGCCTCAGCTTGAAGGGAAAGAGTTCTCTGCTCATTGGAAGTGGTAACATAATCCACACTAAATCATGGAGCACTGACTTAGTTCCTCTGCCTATTTAAAATGGTAATCAGATCCCAATTAATATCCAGTACTCTGCAGATAACAGTCAGGAACACTAAAAACGGCATTCTATGGGAAATTTTCCTGGATGATAGGCTGATGGCGGCTCATGTGGAAACAAAACCACCATTGATAGATAATAGTAAATTAAGCAAACAAATTTACAACAGCAATAAACCGTAAGCTTCCAAATCTGAGGTCCAAGGGCTGCAATTTATGGCCAAATGTGTCAAGTGTGGACATTTACTGTCCTTTTATTTCAAGGAGAAAGTTTTGCAAAAAGAATCAATCAATAAAAAACAACTCCCCCCCCCAAGGCAAGTCCACTATAGTTTTTGAACTTTCTGATGCAAAGAATTAATTTAAATACTCAAATACATGGGGGATTTATGGTTCACAGTTATCTCTAAGTGTAAATTGTTTTTATGGATATATTTTATTTTTACAATACTTTCACTTCCCATCCAATAGCCAATCTAGCAAAGCCTCCCTGATAACAAAAAATGAAGAGGGGGAAAAAGGGTTCCCTTAAGCAAACCGAGTCCATCAGAATGTGCAATATTCCAAAGAAGTGTTTGTGGTGTGCATTTCTAATCTCTCCTCAGGGAAAAAAAACTTAGAAATTATTTAGATTTTTTTAATATAAAGTATTCATCATCCTTGTTCTCATTCTTTCCATTTATATTACTGTAGTTATGGTGAATATTGTTTTCCTGGTTCTGCTTACTTCATGCTTGTAACTGTTCATATCTCCCATGCTTCTCTGAACTAGTAATGGACTTCATTTCTCACAAAGAGAAATGTTCAGATACCACAATTCATTTGGTTATTTCCCAAGCAATGGGCGTCTACTTGGTTTGCAGTTCCAAAAAAAAAAAAAAAAAAAAAAAGGAAAGAAATGCCCAACCAACTCATCTGGAGATGAACCCTGTCAATCTGATAAATAATGCTAATTTATTCCACTGTGCCTAAAGATATAATTAATCTGATGTTCAAAATATAAAGCAATTAGTGAAGCAGTAACATCAATTTCAATTTTTTTTTAATTTTGGAAAGAAGGGAAAGAAAACTTTGTGATTTCACCAGTATGGAGTAACTCCCAGGATAGAAACTCCTATCAAAGAGAGCCTATGATTTAACCTAGTGAAACACAACTACCCTCCTGTGCTGGACACCAACTTTGAATCTGTCCATACCACCATGTTGCTTCTCAATGGAGCTCAAGATGAATCTAGCAATTGTTAATTATCTGATAATTATTAAGAATAATGAAAGGATCAGTCTGAGAAGCACTGCTCAGATGAAAAGCATCACTTTCATGTGAAATGTAACTTCAAAGATGGTTCCAAATAAATTTTTCTACACTCCTGTAATTCTGTAACAGGCTATCAACTTACAAAACACAATAGTAATGGGCTTCTACTAAGTTGGTTAAGGGTCAGCCCATCAGGAAAACAATGTCAGGGGTCCTGGCAAAAACCCCTTATTTCAAAAGAATAGTGCTCTCTCCCACCCAAACCACGACCAGGGATAAAGGCTGAAAGGGGAAGCCTGGAGCACAATCAACCCTTCCATTATAGTAGGGAAAGCCCAAAAGTCACGGAAATTACAATAGATTCAAGCTTTTTTTTTCCTTAAGGATCCAATATTTTCACAGGCCACAACTCCCTGGTCTCTGCTGTTCTTCAGGTGGAACTACACCTGTGCTGGAGGATATCCTCATTCACCTCCTGCCTATGCTCCCCAGCCCCTCAAAGAAAGAAAAAAAAATTAAGGCTCACTTTAATTAGAGATGAATATGAATTGCCCTCTTCATCGAAGAGACTGTACAGATAACTAAATCCATCCTTGGGGAAGGGGAAAGAAAAGAGTTTTCTGCACAGTTTAACAGGTAAGTAGTGTTATTGATTTTATTTCATGAGCAAATACAGCTTAGAAACGCTGTGGGGGTCTTTTATAGGAACTGGTTAATCCTATTTTCCACTCCATGCTCCTAAAATCCCATCTATTCCCCTCCCCCCAACTTCTCAGACTTCACATACTCAGAAAAAAATCCTAAGCCAGATAGACTACAAGAGATGAACAGTCATTGAGAACTCTATCCTGGTTTGGGTTTTTTGTTTTTTTTTTTTTTTTTCCTTTCTGTGTTTGTTTTGTGGAGTTGCAAAAGGGATTTTCAAAACACAAGGATCACCTATTTCCTTTTTTAGATTTGAGTAAAACCAACAAGTGATTACATTAACTGAAGGAGATAAACCTTGAGAGAAAGCAGTGTGGTTCCCCAAGAGTGAGGAAGACTAGGGCCTTCTTCCTTCGATGATTATCTCGAATTTATCCCGTTTGTTTTATTTGTACATTTGGTCAGGGCACGCACCGTCTCCACCATCAGACACTGGGCTTCTTGAGAGCAAGGGCTATCTTACACCTTTTTTTTTGTCTACCCAGTGCTTAGCACACATTGTAATAAAAGTTTTTTTGTTTGTTTGTTTTTTCAAACTAAGTGATCTACCTTTGAATTACATTTCAAAGACCTATTAGCTAATTCCTCTATTCTTCAGTTTCTTCATCTATAAAATAAGAAAAAAACTATCTGAAACACTTCCCAGGATTTCTTTTTTTAACCTGGATTTTGTAAAGCACCTACTATGTGCCGGATGGCATAATGAGCACTTGGGAAACCAAGAAAAGCAAAAGATAGTCCATGGAGACAACAAACCATCACATACAATTAAATATATGCGGGATAAACTGGAGAGGGAATTAAGGGGGAATCTCAGAGGCAAGGCAGATTGGGGAAGGCTTCTTGTAGACAATGGGACTTTCTGCTGGAAGGCAGCCTAGGAGGTGAGGAGGGAGAATATCTGGGTACTGAAGACAGTCAAGGAAAACATGTGCAAGAATGTTTGTGGCAGCGCTTTTTGTAATGGCTAGAAACTGGTAACTGAATGGATGCCCATCAATTGGAGAATGGCTGAACAAATTATAATATATGAATGTCATGGAATATTATCTGGAAAACTGAAGTCACTATTAATGTCATATGACTGGGGTCTTGATTCTGACAAAACTTGAGGGATATGTAGGTGTAAGTACATACATATACACACACGTACAATAAGATCAACAGAATGGGGTTTTCTCTTTTGTCTGATCCTACCATTTCATCTACATAGGGAGCACCTATAATGTCAATTCCCTGGTCCAAACTGGTCCTTTCTTGACTACATACAGACTAAGCTGCCTGGGGGAACTGAAAGGCTGAGTTCTGTGACAAGGGTCACCCAGGCATTTAGTATCAGAAGCCAGACCTTCTTTCCTTATCCCCTCACAATCGCAGAGAGAAATCTGTGTCCCTAATATGAGGGGTAACCTGTGACTGCTTGCTATTCAGGAAAAGATGGTTAAGAAATCAGCTCCTTTTAATTTTCTTGGGGAGTGGACAGAGGGTGGTATTTTGGGGGGTTTTTCCCCTTGCTTAAGGAAAGTACCTTGAGTATCTAAGTGGCTGAGTCAGGGCACCAAACAAGAAGAAATGAACAGAGTGAGTTATCCCTCACAATGGGAGGCTATAAAACAATGATGTTTAGTGCATCTGGCCCAGCCGCCTAATGAAGGCACTTGCTTTAAGCAGAGGAAATTAAAAACAAAGCTGCTGAGGTCAATATTACAGCAGTGCTTCCCCCCCCCCTTTTTTTTAAACACCCACGACTCAGGAAATTCAAAGTTTGGATTTCCACAGAAACCAACCCTGCCCCCAACTTTATGCAGACACACTCCAGG
Organism: Myrmecobius fasciatus; assembly: GCA_023553655.1. NCBI lineage: Eukaryota > Metazoa > Chordata > Mammalia > Dasyuromorphia > Myrmecobiidae > Myrmecobius > Myrmecobius fasciatus. Next base: position 19,324 of record JAJPUD010019423.1, on the reverse strand, counting down.
GAAAAAGCCCAAGTGAAAACAAAATTACAGTCACTGAATTTCACATATAAAACTCAACTCTAAAGCTACCAGCTGGTTTCCGCCCCACTGAAAAGACTTCTTTTTTTTCCCTTTTGCTGAACACATAATTTAGGGACACCATCCTCCCACACACAGGACCCAGAACAAAGTGGGGAAGGGGCTAAGAATCCTACAAAAAAAGAGCTTGATGTTTAAGAATATATATATATATATATGCCTTTGAGGTTATTTTCAAATCAATGTGCTTTTGCAAAAAGTTTTAATTGAAATAAGGTCTCTAAGACTGCTCAGTTTCCAGAATTAGGAGCAGCTGGTTCTACAGCTCTCTTCAAATAAAGTTTAGACCAAGCCTTTTCAATGTCCTGAGCAAAGCAAACTTCTCCATCCCCCTCAAGGGACCACAACCATACACCAAAAGAAGAATCAGACATTTGGCTTGGTGATAAAGGCCCCTGGAAGTTAAAAGGAGTGGTTTTCATGCTAAGGACATCACAGCTTTTGCTGGTGTTCACTTTTCATGACCCTTTTTGGAATTTTCTTGTCGGAAACAGGGAAGTAGTTTGCCATTTCCTTCTCCAGTTCATTTTACACATTTGGAAACTGAGGCAAACTGGGATAAGTGACTTGCCCAGGGTCTCCCAGCTGTAAGTTTCTGAAGCCAAATCTGAAATCAAACCCTCCTGACTCTGGGTCTATCCACTGTGCTACCGAACTGCTCCATCACATAACATGCTTCCCCCAAAGCAAACTCTTAAAACTTGATTGATCAAAGTCTACGAGAAGAGATAAAAGGCAAGGAAGAAGGGAAAGAGATCCTAAGAGACCAAAAGAGAAGTTATTACCAGGCTAACTCTTCAAATAAACAACCTAAGATCACAGATCTACAGACAGAAGGGATCTGTACTGAACCCCCAGCCCTCTCCCCCCCATTCTGCAAATGAGACAACTAACTGAGGCTCTAAGAGGAGGGACTTCAAAGCAGCAAAGACAGGCCCAGAACCAGATCCACTGCACATTATTTTGTAGCCTAATTCCCAAAGCAAAAGAGTTAGAATGGATGGGAAGGACCACACAGTGGGATGTGGATTCAAACTCTGCCTTTCTTCCTTTGTCAAATGACAGGAATAGACTCGGGGTCTGGGGCATCTCTCATTCTAGAGAGAGCAGGGACCCGGACCGGCCCTTGCCCCAACCCTTCAAGGCTAGGAACCCCCCCAGAGGGTCATTACAGCTCTCTCAGCTTCTCCTGCTATCACAGCCAACAAGCAGACTTTAGCAGTGAGAGTTCCCTGGATACTCATCTTCTCTGAACAGGATACAAGTCTGGGAGAAAATCCCCAGCAATGCTGAAAGCCCAGTGGGAAGCTGTCTGGGATGTCAGAGGAAAGGATCTCTCAGTGAGAACAAAGATGACATTCCGGAGCGAAATCTTGCCATTACATCATTCATTCTGCTGAGCAGCAAGATGGCCCAAACGACAAGTCAGCTGACTCCCCAAAGTGAAGGACCTCCTCAGGAAGGCAGAAAGGGAGAAATCCTCTGCCACAGCCATCATGGTGGTAGGCTAGGGCACCATCTTATGCAAGGGGCCCTAGTCACTCTAGGTTATTTCTGTCCTGCCTTGGCAAAAGTGGGCTCCTCTGCTTTGCTGACCTTCCAGATTTTCAGAGGAAACACATTTCTGGTTTCCAATCATCCTTTCTCACTTTGGAGTGGGTTTCCATCTCATGCAATTCATGGGTTCTGGTTTAAGTGCCACGTACTGAGAGATTGTCCTATGAGATCACTCCCCCTACCACGCTGGGAGGGAGAAAAATGGGAAAATTCTCAATCAATACTGCAGGAACCAGAGGAAAAAAAACCAGCTTAGCCTCCAGCCTGGAAAATCCAAAATACCAAAGTTAAGGGATGCTCTCATGGCCACCCAAATTACAAGGATCAGAGACGAGACCCTGACTCCGGGGGTCCCATGTTCCATCCGTCAGGACACCTCTGCTGTTGCCTCTTTTCAATTAAAGAAAGCATTTCTTTATTCCCTGTAACTTTTTCCACCACTCAAATATCTGCTTCTTGCCAACTGGGAAGGATGACTGGGCTGTTTCATCCCAAAGCCGGGACCGGTCATTTCCCTGTTACCCCATTAGGTCAGGCAAGGCTGAAATCTTCTAAGCAGCCCTCAGTTTTTCCATCTCTAAAATGTGTATTATTAACAAACCTGAGTATTTCCATTGGCAGCTCAGGAGAGAATTGAGGTAACTAACACAGTGCTCTGAGTTTCCAGGGTATTAAGTCATCATTTATTAATCTAACTATTCCCCACAGCGCCTCATACCCAGAAAGCCATCCATAAATATCTGGTGAATTGGATTGTTGGACTAACATAAGGAATGTGATTAGGCCTCAGGCTGTGGTTCTTTCTTGAAGGATAATTATCTCCTAGGGAAGCAATGAATAAATTATTTTAAGCAGTCTCACCAAGCTGAAAAAGAGTCAATTCTGGGTCTAGCTGAGAACCAAACTAGAATTGGGAGATCAGAAATAATAATAATAGTATCAGTAGTAATAGTAATTTGTAATATATGATAGGATATACTTATACACAATGCACTTATTTAATATTAATTATTATATATATAATATGTATATAATAGCATATAATATAATAATTAATATTAAATACTAGTAATAATAAATAGAAGAAATAGAATTGGGAGAACAATCCTGGGTGATCTCAAAAGATAATCATTGGCACTGAAAAGGTCTTGGATTATTATATAAAATAGTTCTTAAACTGAGATCCATGTATTTTTTTTTTAATTTTTTTGTTTTACTCAGTTTCAATACAATTGATTTCTTCTGGAGTCCTATGCACTTTCTTTTGTGCACTGAGAAACAGTACTCAGAGGATTTCAGCGGGCCAAAGGGGTCCAGAACACAAAAAAGGTTAAGACTCCCTGAATGGGTCTCTCTGGGGGCCGAGCTCAGCCCCCTCACTACCCTGAGAGCATGTCCCAAACAGAAAAGGAAGTCTGAGATCTTAAGTTCAGTTCTTTTCTCACCTCCTCCTCCCTCTCAAACATTTCAAAAGAATAATTTATCAAATAAGACATAAACTAGATCCACACCCAAGACGGAGCTGCGGCTGCCTTTCACCTGCCTTTTCCAAGAAGAATTCAAAGGGAAGGCAGTTCAAGTCTGAGCTTTCTTTTCTCTTCTTTTTTTTCCCCCCTAACTTTACATATTTTAACACTGCCTAATGGAACAGCAGGAATAAAGCCAACCTGTCCCACACTGCCCTGCACTGGGTTAAAGTTTAGGAGAAGAAATGTATTTTTAGTTACTCAGAGGAGGCTGTTTCAAAGCTGTATAAGCCCCATGGGGGATTGCCTCCAGGGCCAAGTACCAGGGAACAGCCACCTTTTCTTCTCCGGGGGAAAATGGGATGGGAAGGAGACCAGGAGAATGGGGCCAGAGAGGCAGGAGGACAGGAAGAGAAAGAGCAGGTGATGTTTGGCTACTACCACATTAGTCATGGATATACGCTGATGAGACACCAGGTGGCCTAAATGAGGGAAAGGGACCCACCACGATCTCTCCTTTCCTCCCTCGAGATCAGGGAAGCATCAGGGAGAGTGAGCAGAACAGCTCACTTAAGAAGGACCCCATAAAGTCATCTGCATCACCAGCCAAGGTGATGGAGTGAGGTGACCCTGAAGAACAAAGTGCCAGTTTTCTTTTAAGAACTGAAAGATCCAAAGCTGAGTTTTTTTCTTCCTCCCTCCCCTGGGTTTTACTGGAATTTAATTCAACTCACAGACAAAAGGCATTTATTTATGTATGTATCCCTCTTCTGGGCCAAACCCTTGGCCAAGAGCTGGTGGAATAATGTCAAGAAGGGTACAGAGACCCAGCCCTCAAGGAGCTTTTGCTCTAAGGGAAAAAGATAAATCAGAAGAAACCTTTTGATTCACTGAGATCTTGACTCTTAGTCGGAGAATCAAACTACCACCCCCTCACTCTAAGGGCATAAGAAGGCAATCACAGGCTGAGAGCCAGTGGGAATCTGCAAGTCACTTAAATAACTTAACAAATTACTCAAATAACTTAAGTCCCTACCACCTGTGAAGGGGAGAATCCTAAATCTGAGGGACCTTGACCCGGCCCAACCCATACACTTTATGAAGAGGAAACAGAAATCCCAGAAGTTCTGACTTGCCTCAGGTTACCCAGCTAGTAAGCAGCGGAATCAGGATTCAAACATAGCTGTTGGAACTTCTTGTCAGCCACTAGGCTGTGGACACAGTTTTACAAAGTCCTGCTTAATCATTAGCTCAATTAACTAATTACTCAGATTCATTAATTAAAATTGCCAGCCAGGCAAACCTGCTACTATCCCCATTTCACAGATGGGGAAACTGAGAGGTTAAGTAATTGGCACTGGGCCATCCCAGGTGTCCTCGACCGCCCAAGGCTAGGTTTAGACCTGTCATCTTCCTCAGCCTCAGTCCAGCACCCTGGACAGGAGCCCATCTCAGGTACCGGGGAAGATGGAAACAGCCACCAGCTCTCTCTCTCTCCCCTTCTACCTGAGCTACTGCCCTTAGAAAGGGTTAAGCTGATGCAAGGCAGAGCCGGCAAGAACATGGGCTGCTGCCAGCCCAAATCTGAGCGCTGCAAGCTACACCAACAATCTCATTAACAGTGGGCTCCTGCCAAGTCCCTCCACACTGCACGCTGAGCCTCGATTTCACAGAAAGATACACACAGGTGAACAAACGGGTTATAAAGCTCACCACATTATCTTTAAGGAAAAAATAAAGATGGAAAGGAGAGGGGGGTCAGGCGGGATATCAGGCAGGAATCCCCTCCTCCTATTGGCCATCAAACATAAGACTCATCTCTGGTTTGGAAGAACAAATCTCTAGGAGAGGCTTTTTCCAACTGGCCACCATGTTCACAAGAACATCCCCTGGTGAGTTTGAGGTAAGTGTCTGATTTAAAACTTCAATCAATCAGGATCCTCACTGGGGGAAGGGAGGAGGGACATCACCATTTGCTTTCTTTCTTTTTTATTTTAAGTGGGATGTGGAATTTTTCATACTGTATTTTATTTGCAGAGCACTTTTTTATTTTAACCTCCTGAAGGCAGGTGAGAGAACAAGCTCCGTAACTCTGGATACATCTTTTCTCTTGGTTCTGGATCTCCTCTCAGAACCTAAGCATCCAGCCAGACCATCCACTCCACGGGCTCTCTGCAGACCCCAGGACAAGCTCCCTACCACACAAAAATAAACTGATTCTGCTGCCTGCTAGAATCCACCTGGATTTCCCAGACTGCCTGCCTTTCTTTTTTTTTTTCCAAGAAAGGGTCCCTAGTTTTATTCAAATGTACTAAACAGCTACAATTTTAAAAATAAAGGTTAGAACACAAAGTTTACATCATGATGAATGATGTCATTTAGCACATATCACTTTTTACCGAGTTATCTTTTTTTTAATAAGCTTTTTATTTGCAAAACATATGAGTGACTTTTCAACATTGACCTTTGCAAAAAAAAAAAAAAAAAAAAAACTTTTTTTTTTCCAAAGCTTTTCCTTTCCCTCCCCCCGCCCCCCACCCCTAGATGACAGGTAATCTAATACATGCTAGATAGGATAAATTATATGACAAATACAATACATGTATACATATCTATACAGTTATCTTACTGCACAAGAAACATCAGATCTAGAAAGAGAAGAAGAAAAAAAACAACCTAAGAAGGAAAACAGAATGCATGGAAATATTCAGAGAAAGCGTTAAAATGCTGTGCTGTGGTTCACTCTCAGTTCCCACAGGCCTCTCTCTGGATGTATATGACTATCTTCATCGAAGCACAACTGGTTTGAATCACATCATTGTTGAAGAGAACCATGTCCATCACAATTTATCATCATATAGTCTTGTTGCTGTGTATAATGTTCTCCTGGTTCTGCTGATTTCACTCAGCATCAGTTCATGCAAGTCTCTCCAATCCTCTCTGAAATCCTCCTGTTGGTCATTTCTTACAGAGCAATAATATTCCATAACATTCATATACCATAATTTATTCAGCCATTCTCCAATTGATGGGCATCTTTTCAATTTCCAGTTTCTTGCCACTACAAAAAGGAGACTGCCTGCCTTTCACAACTGAGGAGACTCCTGCTCAGCATGGGTGCTATTTTGGGGTGGACCACTGCAGAGCCAACAACGGCATTCAAAAGGACTGAATGGATTGCCCTCCTGTGCCAAGACAGACAATGTAGTTTATAAAATAGTATTTTAAAGGACTGCCAGAATGCTGGAGAGTCCTACAATTCCCCCCAAATTCATTTGTATGCAATTTCAGGCTTATATGTTATTTCTCCTAAAAAATTCCTAGAACCTACAGAGCTGTCAATAAAGAGACTATTTTGCTGATTATCGCTGACTAAACATTTATTAAGCACCTACTATGTGCCAGGCACTGTGCTGAACGTTTAACATACAAAAACTAAAATGAAGCACTCTTCCCTCAAGAAGCTTACATGCTATCAAATGAATAATCTGGTCTCCTTCCTGGGTACCCCACATTGGAGAGGATTGGGAAAGAGGCTTCTCAACAAAATTAAAACATAAATGAAAATCCTTAATTCAACTTAAGTGTCCAAGTCCATAGAACTGGGCTTCTACCCTCACTATGCCAGGTGGCAATCCCACACATTTATTATTTCATAATAATTTTAAATTTATATTAAGTATCTATACTGTGAGCCAGGAACTGAGCTCAGGTAGAAAAAGCACCAGACTAGAACCAAGTGGAAGTCTAATTCCAACACTACCACTCTTTAACTGTGGGGACCCAATCTCTCCCAAGGGCAAAGTGGATGAGAAGGTCCATTCAGCTTCTGAGAACAGCCACCTGCTGGGAAGAGGCTAGGCTGTGGAAGTCAGGGAAAACTGAGTTAAGGGACTCTTGGTTCTCTCTGCTCCTCCATCCAAAGTGAAATGAGGTCACATCTTTCTGCAAAAAAAAAAAAAGAGCTGATGGGCCAGCTCAGGGCTTCTTAAGCTTTTTCTACTCATGACCCCTTTTTGTCCAAGAAATTTTTACATGCCACCAGGTAAACAGGTATATAAATCAAATGCTGATTGCTAATAAATCATAATTTGAAACCCTCACATTTAGTTACAAGACCCAAAGTTTAAGAAGCTGGAGGGACTACATCAGTTGGTGAATGGCTGAACAAGCTATGGCATATGAATATAATTGAATATTATCGTTCAAAAAGAAATGATGAGCAAGATGATTTCAGAAAAGCCTGGAAAGATCTACATGAACTAATGCTGAGTGAAGTGAGCAGAACCAGGAGAATGCTGTACACAGAAGTATCAAGATTATGTGATGATCCACTGTAATGGACTTGCCTCCTTTCAACAATGAGGTGATTCAAGGTAATTCCAACAGGGATGGAAAGTCATCTGCATCCAGAGAGAGAACTATGGAGACTGAAAGTGGATCGAAGCATAATATTTTCACCTTTTTGCTCATTTTTTTTCCCTTTCTCTTGGTTTTTTCCCCTTTCTGTTTTGATTTCTCATGCACAATATGACAAATATGGAAATATGTTTAAAAGGACTGTATATGTATAACCTGGATCAGATTGTTTGCTATCTTGGGGAGGTAAGGGAGAAAGGGAAAAACAATTGGAACACAAAGTCTTACAAAAATGAATACTGAAAATTATCTTTACATGTATTTGGAAAAATAAAATATTATTACAAGTTTAAAAAGAAGCAACAGCAGCCAGGGGCTAGGTGACCACCAAAGTCTGTTATCCTGCTAAGGTCCATTCTGATGTGACACTCCATGACCTGTACCTCTCTACAAAGTCCCCTGCAGATCTCATCTCTGTGCCTGTTTCTAAGAGATCCCCTCTCTTTTCAAGTGAATTCTCAAGTGAAAACTTTTCAATCCAATCAGACAACCTAACAAGGCTGATGGATTTGCAAATTGGCCCAAAATTAAAAAAAAAATAAAAAAATATCAAATGATTTAGCAGTTATGTAAAACAGTCAGCATCATACCCCTAAATCCAAAGCCCATAATCCGAGTTCACTTACAGATAGAGAGAAGAGATTCGGGGGGAGGAAGCACCCAGGGAAGGGATGATTGTCAGCTCATTGTTATTCAGATGCCTGCAAAAAGGGAAAAAAAAAAAGTTAAATATGCAACTTAAAATTACCCATACTCTCAAGAGAAAGCCCTTCTTTGTCCGTCCAGCTAATCAAGGGGCACCAGCTTACAGGATTAACTAAAACACAAATTTTTTCATCAATTAGGTGTTTAAAGAAGAAATCTAAAACAACAAATTTGTGGGACGAAAGACCTCTCGGAACCCTTCAGGGCCCTGGTGCTCTGGTCTTCCTTGTGAGGAAAGGGAAGATTTCCTTCTCAGGACTTTTCCTCATTGAAAAAATTCTAAGCCTGGACATCCTAAAAGGTCTGTGGTACCAGTTAACAAAATTCAGAGAAAGGTTACGGCTCAACCTGGGATGGGGTGTAGTAGGAAAAATTTCATGAAGAAAAAGTTTCATTACTTTAGCTAATTTTGATAAATATGTACAGTTTTATTGACAAATTTTATTGCTTTACCTAATTTTAGGAAATAATTTTAATTTTATTTAATTATTCGAATTTAATTTATGATAATTTAATTAATTTAACAAATGTGCCCAGTGTTTATAGACCTAAATTTCATTATTTACCTTAATTTAGGTAATTTTGACAAATAATTTAAATTGTAACAAATGTGTCCAATTCCCATAAAACTGCAGAAGACTTCAGATACTTTCTACTCTTCTAATGTCTTTATTTTATGGAAGGAAACAAGCTCCCACATATGAGTGACTTGCTCATGTCTTTGCAGCATCCAGTTGTGGCGTGGATTCTGAACCTCAGTGTTTTGAGTTACCACCATTCTGTATTTCTCCCAAAATATGAAGAAGGCAGCAGCACGGGTGTCATGGAAGGAACTTGGGGGCCTGTGTTATGGTCCTAACACCAGTGATATGAGCTGGGTTGCCGCTTCCATCTCTCTGACCTCAGATTCTTCAGGAAATTTTAGAATGATCTGAATTCCATTTTTATGATTCCTTGAATTACTGATGGAGAACCACACAGTGTCTGACACACAGTAGGTGACACATAGTAGGCACTTAATAGATTTGTAATGGATTATTGACTAAATGACAAAAACACAGATTGCCAAATCTCTCTTTCCCATGGAGAAATGTATTTCTACCCTTGTAGAAGAGAATTGACACATCAAGCTACCTCCGACTTAACTTGTGTCCAATTTTTCAAAAGGGGGAAAGGGGATGAAATACTGAAAATCACATCTTTAGCTTCTGAAAAGTAGGCAAGCTGACTGTGCAGCTGTGTCCGGCAAAGCGGATTGGCTTTTCTGAAGCAATCCTGCCATTCTGGACACACATTCTGTCTCTGTCTCCCTCTCCCCCCACTCCCTCCCCCTTCCCCCTCTCTGTCTCTCTCTCTTTCTTTCTGTGTCTCCCTCTCTCTGTCTCTCTCTCTCTCTCTCTCTAATTTTTCTTCCACCCTCTCCAAGCAAGCCCATTAAGCAGAAGGAGCTTCAGCAAAAGCCTGTTCTAGCAGCCTGGTCTCTGAAGCATCTGGAAGAATGAAAATGAGGTATTATTTAGGTGTTGAATTAGCCCCTTAATTACTCCAACAGGAGCTCATCTAAGGGCTCCCCCAAATTAGGAGCTGATTTTCTCCCTCCCTCTCTTCCCCCCATCCTGGTATTCCATCCAAAAAGGACTTTTCTCCGGAACTTAAGCATTACCTGCTCCCTGCCAAGGAGCGTTTGTCATTAAGTGCCAATTCATGTGTTGTAAAAATGTAAAAATTCATCAGAGATAAAGTGGAGAACCAGAGGTGAGAGGTCAGATCAGCCATGCACTGGGCCTAGAGTTCTCAGGCTTTCAAAAAAGGCCAGGGGAGAGGTGCATGTCAGTGTACCAAGGGAACTTTGGGGTACAGCGGGCCTGAGGGGAAGAAAAGGATCCCATGGCCCCAAAAACTAGCCAGAAGGGTCGCCAGCTGAGTGCTCCTGAGGCAAGGAGCCAGGGGCCCCTCCTGCCAGTGAATGAATCCCAGCCAGCCCCCAGGGGCCAAGAAAGGAGGCAAGGGTCCTGGGACACTCACCAGGCTGCTCCGTAGGAGATGCAAGGTGAAGTCGAGGCATTGGGGGGGGGGGGGGAGAATGCTGGACCTGCATTCTAATCCCCAAGCAAAGAAAAATGTAACCTGAACAAATGAAAATTCCCCAATCCTGGCAGACAGCTCCATGGATGGCAACTCAAGTCGTCTGTAAGAAGTTTTACACCCACACACCCCTTACCAGGTTTCCTATCACCCTCACCCTTGTAGAAAGAAGGCACAAGAAACTAAGTTTCCTCAGAAACCTCATTCCCTGGTTACAATAGGGGAAGCAGAAAAGGAGGGGCTGGATTATTTAATTAGGGAGATTAGCGGCAAGAGAAGTCCCAGCTTTAGCTGGTGGGTCTGTCTGTCTGTCCCCCAAGCCCTTCTAGTCAAAGGAAGCATGGCACCCTGGGGTGGCAGGGGAAATATCGAATGCCCAGGTGCCAGGCTGAAATGGAGAGCTGGTCAAAAATGAACCCAAGTGCCAGCTTTCCAGTAAAGACATTTGGAAAGTGCTCAGAGACCCAGGGATCCAGAAGAACCAGGAAAACAGAGCAACTTCTCTAATAAGGCCCCTGAAGAACCTACAAAATCCTTCCTCATCTTATTGGAGTCACACTACAGCACTGTAAAGAAAAGACAATATTTATACCCATTTTCTGAGACTTCTATTGAGGCACAGGTTAAGTAACAGATGAAGTAATGGAGAAAGGAAGGAGAAAGGGAAAGGATAGAAATGAGTGATGGAAAGGGAGGGAGAGAGGAAGGGAGAAAGAAAGGGAGGGAGGGAAGAAGGAAGGAAGGAGGAGAAAGGGGGAAGGGAAAGGGGAGAGAGAAAGGAAAAAAAAGAGGGAGGGGAAAGATGTCACAATTTGAAAATTTGTTTTTCTTGACTGCACATTATTTATTAAAAGTTTTTATTTTTCTTTATTTTCCTCTTTGAAGGGGAAAGAAACCATTTTTGTTCCTGGGGGGAAAAAAGGAGATTTAATTTTTAAAAATACAAACAGAAGAGTTAGATGAGAGGCCCAGGGTCTCACAGAACTGTATGTTGAGATGGCTGAGGAGTTCATTACCTGAGGTGATCAAGAAAAACCCTGCCTCTCATTGAAATGCATGACTAACATAAGTGCCCCTGCCCATTTGGGCTGCAGGCTGTCTCTCCTGGATCCTGTTGGCATTGGGGCCATGAACAGAAATCACATCCCCAGCCTCTGGAGGCGCAAGGTCTCAGGAAGGGCCCTGACTGTGGCCTCTACTCCAAGATTCACTTTTTGAAAGAATACAGGGTTTTCTTGTCATCTGCCCATAAACTGGGCTAGACAAATGAGGTTTTGCTTGTAAAACAAGTAACATGGTCAAAGAATCTCACTGCCAAGCTCTCTTCAAACACCACTCCAGAGTTACAATGCACAAAGGAAAATATTAGTCCCAGGAACAGCCCTTTTTTTGCATGTATTTTATATTAAAAGGAACATACTCTCTATTTCATCGTCCTAAAAACTAGGTCATTGGGCCCCCAGAGCACATCCAAAGGATGATGTATGACTTGTAAGCCTGGTCCGTCACGCTTCCTGCCAGAGAGCCGGGAATCCCACCTACTCTTACAGGAATAATCACTCCCATCTTGAAAATGATCCCTCACTCTCGGTCTTCCAGTCTCGATCCCTAAAAATAGAAGGGAAGGAGGTGGGTGGGCCCTGGGCTGGGTCATATGGAATGTCCCCAGCTCTGACCACCTGTGGGGGGTGGGATCTTTTTAGCATTTGAAGTTACAGGGGGGAGGTGGGGAAAATTAAAAAATAAAAAAAGGCCTGACCGCCTTTTAAAGTTTGTTTATAAAGAAATGTTTTCCTCCCTCTGCCTCCATATAAGATAAAGTCACTCCCTACAACTCCATTTAGACACACAATTCTTAAAATAAAACAGCATTCCCTTAAATCCATGGAATACTGTTGAAAAATGAACGCTAACAGTATCTTGCCTTCCAAAAAAGATTCAAAGTGAAATTAGGTATTAAAAATATAATATGGGGAAACTTTGGAGTGAAAACAAGCTCCCCTGTTTCACTCTGTACTCCCTCCTCCCCTCCTGACCACCCCATGTTCTCCTCCCCCAACTTCTGCTCTTCCTCAGGAGGATTATCAAGGCAGTGTGGGCCAGAGGACAATCAGGGCCATGTGATTCTTGGACAAATACAAGCCAGGTGGAACCCACCCAGGCAGCCTTGGGGTAGGGAGTCCAATTCCCCAACTGGATCACACAGATGTGAAAGCCCATCGAATCCAATCCCTTCATTTTACAGATGAGCAAGCTACTGCCCTGGATTTGAATCTGGGTGAAGAGACTCCAATTCCAAGTTGTCTTTCCCTGTCAAAATCCTGAGTCTGGCTCTTCCGCCTGATCTCCAAGTACAAACCCAACCCCCAGAAAAGCATTTCAAAAAATAAAATCATCAACAGAGACACTGGGGGCACAGAGCTCAAAGCTGTCCCCGCCCTCAAGGAGAAATAAATACAAAGCATTTGGGGGAAGGGGACAAGGAGGGAGACACTTCCAGTGACAGCAGGAGAAGAGGGAAGCATTTTGTAGGATTCTTTAATGTCTTTCAAGCTTCAGTCTTCTAAAATCAAATTAGCTTGAGAAGTCTACCTTGATATTTTGCATAGATGGCTTCTCTCCAATTGAATAAACTCAATCACAGGTCCTCCAGCCCAAGAAGAACAAAACGAATGAAAGTTGGTCCTTCTATAGTGACTTAAGGTTTGCAAAGATCTTCAGGGAACCTCAGTGGATCCTCCTGACTGCCTTGAAAGGTAGATGCAGACCAAGCAATGGTGCTGACTTGCCTGGTATCACAGAGCTAACAATTACTATAGCTGTGTCCAAGTTCAGGGTTCAGCCATTTTGAAATCTGGACCATTTTGTGGGCCCAAGATTTTTTTTTATTTTTTTTTGAGGGGGGGGGGGTCTTGTTATGCAGCATCTCTTATTCAAGGTATACAGAAAAGCCTTTTGGCCATCAGGTCTCCTCTACCACAAGTCATGTATTTATGTATTCAAGTGCCCAGGGCTATCATCCCTTCTGTCCACCATTACTCCTGACTCTCAGGCCTTTTCCAACTCCTCCCCAACAGCACTGCCCACCTCACCTTCTCCACTTCTGATTTCCTACTGGATCCCCTTCCCCATTAGAGCATGAGCTCCCTGAGAGTCCAGAATGCCTAGCTGGCTTGTGAGGTCTTCCCATCACTCAGTACAGTGCCAGGCACATAATAATGGCTGCCCAAATGCTCCAAGTGCTCCATAGATACCTTATCTATCAGATAAGGGCTGTATAACCTAGAGGCTTATTTATGGCCTGCTCATTTTATAAGGAAACATCTTAGGTCACTCACTGCCCCAGTGAAAGCACACGCCACTCACATCACCCATTTGAAAGGGAATGCAGCAGTAATATGAGCCAAATGCAGAAAAAAGGAATATATAAATAACCCTCATATTAATAGATTAGCCCTTCCTGGACACCATTCCATATTAATGTCCACGCCTTCATAATGGGAGTTACTGGGAGTCTTGGGGGGAAAGGGGGAGGGGAGGGATGGGTTATTTTTAAACGGACTGTGGCTTGGCTGGGGCTCCAAGACTCTTCCAAAGGCTGACCAGGACGAGAGCAATGACAGCCTGAAATCAGGATCATTCAATCTTCCTTCAGTGAGTCCTGATGGGCTGTGGCTGCCTCACTCAGCCATAGATCTCCACCTCCACCCATTTCCAAAATCTGATGGCTTTATAGAGAACCGTCTGCTCTCAAGAAACATTAAAATCCACTTTATTTGGAAGCATTCACCCCACTTGACCCTTATTCCCTCTTCATTATTCTTCTAGTTCCCTCTGTGAAAACAACAGGTCTTTACTATTAGAGTCCCACTTGATTTGGAGAATACCACCTTCTCTTCCTTCATCCCTCCAATTCAAGGTAATATGTCCATCAGATTCCTGGGGCAATCTTCCAAGTATTTTTCTATACCCGAGACCTTTCTCTTGGACTCCTTTGGGGGTATTTCCCTAGTAGTGACCCACCTACCAGCGGGTCAAAGGGTAGGTAACAATATAATAAGATTTCTTAAGGTCAGATCAGTTTCCAGGATAATTGGATTTAGCTAACACTAAGACATGATTCTCTGTCCTCAAGGAGCTTATACTCTTAACTAGGAAGAGAAGGACACTCTTATATGCAAGAGTCACTTAGGATCAACTAATGAGGATTTAGGAAGCCAGGGAAAGGGTGAAACATTCCCATAACCAGGGAGTACTGGATAGATAGCTCAGACTAGCAGTCCTACATGGACCCATCCTGGCTGAATAACTCTGGGCCAAACATTCTCAGTATTCTGGGTCAGTAGTATCCACTAAACCATACATATAAGTCACATAATGAAATAGAAAACCACAGATTAGAATTATCTAAATTTTACTGTAAATTTAGATATCTGATTTTGATTTATTGATTTTGATTTGATTCTTTATTTTGCTGTTTCCCAGTTATATTTAATCTGGTTCAGGCCCACTAAGAAAGTTTGGGTCTGTATGGATGACACTTTGCACTGGTGAACTCTCTAAAAGTTGCAGAAAAGATATCCATCTGCATTGGGTTTTGACCTTTTCTCCAGCCCCAATAACACAAAAAGCATCATCCTAAAGTTTTGGTCTGCTTCTCCCTCCTAAGAAAAGCTTGATATGAGTAATTAAGTCTTCAAAATAAAGGCTCCACAAATTTAATATCTCTACTGTTGGAAATCTGAGCCCTTTCTATTTTAAAAATCCTCCTTCCTCCCCAAAAAGGTTTTGAAATTACATAAGTCAAACCAAGACAAGAACTCCACATACTCCTGGACTTAAAAACAAGTAAAAAACTTTAAAAAAAAAAAAAAACCAACTCTTTCAACAGGTTTCTTTACAAGGCATAAATAAGAAGCTTAAAAATTGCTGCTAATCACAAAATACGCCCTGATGTGGGAAGTTTTAACAACCCAGTTCCAGGTTCAAGGCTGGCTTCTTTTAAGAGCCTAGCAGATTGCCACTTCCAAAGGCATTATTATTAGCATTGTTTTGAGGCAGAGAAGGCCTAGTTAAGCCCCTCTGGTGCATTACACTACACCTTTGTTTCCTGGGAGATAAGGGGTGGGCTGGCATCAAATATCACCTGGGAGTACACCCTTCTACCTCCACGTGAGCAAGGAAACTTACATGGCCAGGTGTGTTAACTGAATTATTCCCACAGAGCTTTGCATGGAGCTGAGGGGAGGGGGAAGAGCAAAGGAGAACCCTCTTCTCTTCCTTTCAATTTCCAGGAAGGCTTCCACTAAACTGAATTGCAATACTGTGAGATGCTGCCATTTTTGCTTGGGTGGGAGTAGATGGCAAAAGAATAGGAAAGAAATAAATGGTTTTTTACTACAAGTACCAAGAAATCATACTTAAGGGGAAAAAGGGATGGCAACTGATCCAAGCCAAGAGGACTGGGAAAATTCTGCCAGAGTATCATGGCTTATCAATAGGCCAAGAGTTCTGGGGTCCTTGAAATTGCTATTTGACAACCTTATGTCATTATAATCAGTTCTCTTTTTAATTCCAAGTATTTTTATTTTATCCATTTATAAATATCATTCTGAAATGGGATTCAGAAGTTCTCTCATCTACTAAGGGGTGCAGGAGGGTTTCAGAAGTTTCACTCATCTACTAAGGGGTACAAGACAGGAAAAAAAAGGTTATAGGGTACCACTTCAATACCCCGAGTCAGACTCACACTTCCTGTAGGTTCACTAAGTCCTCAAAAGCAGCAGGATCGATCTCAGTCAGCTTGTTGTTGCTCAAGTTTCTATAAAGAGAAAGGAGAAAAATGGCATGAGAATTAATTACAACTGACTTTAACCTTGTTTCTTTTTGTTGTTGTTGTTCTAAACCTAGCAATTCCTTCTTTAAAAAAAGTGTCAAGAAAATGCTCCCCTCCCCGCCTTTTAGCTAAAGCTAACAAGTTATTTTGACTTTTGTTTTTTAATGAGATACTGCTATATACCAGCTTTCTATTGGTTCTTATGATGTCATCACCCCCCCAAGTCCTTGACTGCCTAATCTCAGAGAAAGCATGCAGACCCCTCAGCAATTCATCCTCTCTAATAAGCCCAAAGCTGTCTCAAGCACCATTTCATCATTTATACTCCCTACAAAATTCCTTCAGGAGGGTACTGGCTGCAAACTTCAATCCACATTTGAAGGTATTTTTTCAAGATTCTTTATTTTATCAAGTCCAGGGCCTAATTAATACAAAACCCTCAGTTCAAAACATCATCCAGGATAAAGTAAAGGGTCAAGTATCAGAAATATGTATTAGGAGCTGGCCACATTAAGGAGAACAGATGTATTAAATCTCAGGCTAAAGAAAGCTTGCTATCTCACACAATGATTAGTTTTTTAGTATGGAATCTTAGACCTACATTAATAATACCAAAGGTCATAATTACAGAATAAAAGGGGGAAATTCATCAATATGCCTGTAGATCAGTATGCTGGATCTCGAGTCAGAGGGGGGTTTAGTTACACCCTAGCTCTGCCCCTGACCCTGGCTTCTTCATCAGTAAAACGAGAGGATTAGTTTAGATTTACTCCCAAGATCCCTTCCATCATTTGGGATCAGGAAAAAAATACTGGATAGAGGCTGTTTTTCCTAAAAATGTCATGCAGCCAAACAAGAATTTATAAGTGATTTATCTATTTTCTAAATTACTAACTTCTACAAGTAGATTGTGTCAGAAGCAGGAATTGAAGCCAGGGTTTTCCTGACACCGAAGCTCAGCTCTTCTCCCCCATGTACTGCTACAGCTGCAAGACTCAATGGATTTGGCTATAAGGAGTGAAGGGGAAAAAACCCAGCTACACAAAATCACTCCATCCCTCTGCCTTTATAACCTAACCAATGTTGTTGTTTGTCCTTCATTCTCAAAGAACAGGACATCAGATAATGATGCTATGAGACACAAGTGAATTAGATTAGTGAGGGAGGGTTGTGCAAGGTCACCTGCCTCACTTTCCCCTCCAGAGCCATTTGGGTCCAGTGGCAAGATATTGATCCCAAGGATGGAAGATGGCCCTGGATACAGTGGGAGAACTTGGCCTTTTTAAGCAAAGGTTTTTAACATAACCAATTAATCAAAGGGTTAACAGGATGGCAGCAGATATAGGTAAATGACTTTGCAACCCTGAATTCAACAAACATTTATAAAGTGCCTACGATGTGCCCAGCATCTTACTAAGTGCCCCCATTGTAATAAGTACATAAGTACTAGAAAGCACGGTTAGGGTTTTTCTTTTAATTATCCACAAAACTTGGAAATATCTGTTTGTGCAAGTCCAATGACGCTAGCAATGAAAAATCTTGATGTGGAAATGCTGAGAAGAAATCTTGATTTTCTCAAGCTCACACTGGAAGCCCAGCCCCCATGATTTAAATTCAGGTTGTTCATGTGACTTCCAAATTCAAGGTCTATTCTTTGACAGAACACGGACCCCTTGGCTATTCCACCCTGCACCCCTCAACAGCAACCCAAATCCCTCAATACTTGTCCAGACACATACAAATGGACAGCCGGATCCAAGTTAAAGCCCCACTTTAGGTCAAGTCCTTACTTTCCAAGATCACCATCAAAAAGTCAAGTTGGACTTTTCCTCCTCCTCCAATCTCACCCTCTCTTTTTCTACTATTGCTTCTCTTTTCAAAAGTTTCTTCATTTTCACTTAAATGTGTCACACTGACTCACCTGGCCATTGCTCCCACTACTGACTGTAGAAAACAATGTCAAGATTTCCATCTTTATGAATAATTTCCCTCATTGATTGTCTGTGCTCTTCCATATGAATATCTAGCTCTTTAAAAATATAGTCGCTGGAGTTTCCTACTTCTTTTAACTGCACTCCAGAGGCTTCTGAAATCAATACTGGCCTCCAGCACTTATCTATTCCACTACAACTCAAAGACATTCATCTAAATAAAAGTCACCCTTGCATTTTAAGCTAGCAGTATTTTTAAAAGCCAGGTCCATGTTCACAGCACTAGAATTAAAGCACAAATTTGTCTGGAGATTATATTACTATAAAGATATGGGCTATTTACTGCTTTTGTTGGGGGCAAGGTAGGAAGGGAAAGCTATGTTTTTATTTTTTTGTTTTTAATCGCAGAGTTAAAAGTCAAGTTTGAGCTTGTCTAAAGCTCAGGGCTCTTATTAAAGGGTCCCAAAACTCAACAGAGGTTGTGTTTATGAAAGAAAATCCCAAGGCAGTATGAGTCAACCCAAAGCAAACAACAGGGAAAGCAAATGCATTGAGACAAGTGTGCTTTATCAGTCCCAGAAAAGTCACTCCACAGAACAGAAAGCAGGTAACTTCTTTGCTTGGGTCTATCCTATAACAAGGCTTGGTGATCTTGTAAAGTTGTCAAGGATGAGAGAAAGGTGCTTAAGAAATAAAGGAGAAATAGATAAAAAAAAATTGGGGGGGGGGGGTAAGTGTGAGAATATGAAAACTGGGTCCAGAAGCTTTGCTACAATTTCTGGCCAAATTCTAAGATCTATTATTAAAAGGAAGGTTTGCTGACAAATAGAAAGGCAAGCAGTGATCTTTTTTTTTTTTTTTTTTAATGGCTTCATCAAGAACAGGACATACTGCCCTCACTTCTCTTTGTAGCAGGACTACTAGACCAGTTAACCCGGAGATAAAGTAAACATAGTTCACCAGCAAAGTATCTGGCAAAGTTTCTGAGAGTTATAACTGGAGAAGCTGGCAATAAGACAGGTCAGCTATGTGAATCTAGAACTGGCAAAATGAGCAGCTTCCCCAAAACTCATTTATTAACAGCAGCAATCAAGAAGACTAATGAAATCTCAGGAAAAGGAGGTAATGGTCTGGCTGATTGTCTATCTATCTCAGATTGCCTTTGGAATATTGTATTCTTCTTGAATACATTTTAGAGATGAGAAGGGCATTCTGGAAGTCCAGAAAGTACAACCAGAATGTTGCCA
>JAJPUD010019422.1:0-26585 GCA_023553655.1 Myrmecobius fasciatus | reverse complement strand
TTCGTGATTCTGTAAAGATACCAGCAGACAAGTTATGTACCATATCTAAGGGGAACTTCATGAGTATCTCTTGAAGCAGATAACTTCCAGGAACTCTAAGCTGTGAGTAACATTTTTCCACATTTACTCCTTCAAACTTAGTTCACATTCCCCCCTAAACTCTGTAGGTTATAATGAGAGAATGTCACAGGTTACATTTTATTTTTTTGAGAGACATTGCTTTACCTATTTACCTGTTTTTTATTTATTGCAATCCAATTTGTGATTCCAACATACTAGAAAAAACAGAACTTTAGTACTAACAGGAGGGCTTGAAAGAGGTATAAATGTTATGCTTTAGGGTCCAAACCTTCCAGACCAAATGAATATTAGGAGAGTTGTTATTATTTGTCCTTCATTTTTGAAGACCAATGATATCATGATTTTGGTGTAAAATAGTGGCTGATGGATGATATTTTGACTTGCATGTTATGAACTGAATTTGTGAGGCAGAGTTGTACAAAACCATCAGCCTTAGTCTCTCTTCTAGAAATCGAAGTCCAAGTCAAGATAACTGGTGATGGTCCTTGATACAGAAGACAAAGTTTGAGTCTGATGACTGACCACGGCCTGAGTTCTTGACAGTTCCTACTTCAGCTGCCTACTTAGCTACTGGAACAAATTGTTTTCATTCACCCATCCTGCTGCAGGTAGGAGTCTTCAGAATCTCCTAACATACCAACAGGTTTGACTCCTCTTGTTTACCTTTAACCTGGTTTATCTCATTTGCCAAAAAGTTTTTACCGGTGTGCAGATTCTATGCATGCTACAGCTTTTTGGAACCACAGGTAAAAGCTAGCTCAGAAGAGTAGCTTCAGAGCAAGTGCTATATTTAGGATTTCATGTAAAAATATTTACCTAAATATAAGACAGAGCAGGTATGGTTAGGCAGGAGTTATTCTAAAAATATTTAGAGATTTCAGTGTTCCATGAACTTAAAATGATGCCTTGGGCAGTGGAAAAAAACAAAAACAAAAGCTAATGTGCCTTTGAACTATAGCAGGAAATTCAGCTTCCAACTACAAACAAGTGATATATCCTTTGTATTCTGTCTTGGTCAGATTACATCTAGAGTATCATGTTTCATCCTAGGTATCATGTCTTACAAATTATTAATAATCTGAAGGAAATCATCATGATGAAAGACATTGCTTCCTTGAGAATCAGTTGAAGAAACTGCGATATTTATCCTGAAGAGAAGGAGGGTAACAGTGGGGTACATAGCATATGACAACTTTCTTCAAGTACTTGAAAGATTATCATGTGGAAGGAGGTGACATGTTCTCTTTAAAAGAGAAAATCAAACTAGAACATGAACCATAACAATGAATAGGAGTGTCAAAGATAATTCAGACATGGTGTAAGAAAAAAAGAAATCAAAGGAACAAAAAAACCCCTAAACAAAAAATTTTCTAACACAGCTATAAAAAAGTAAAAAGGATTAAGTAGTAGGTTTATGGAGGTCTTTAAAAAACAATGAATATTTTGAATCTTATTATTGGTGTAGCAAGGTGATGAAAGAATTTGATGAAAGACTTACAGAACAAATTAACTGTAGTTGCAAATTAAATCTGGAAGGTTGGCATTTGGGTGTAGGCTTTCACGTGTTATACCCAGTCACATTTAACTTCTTTTTTTTTGGATGAAGATGGTATTTTCTATTCAAAGTTTTTGGTATTGCCTTAGATCATTGAACCACTGAGAAGAACCCAGTTGATCATAGTTGATCACTGCACATACTTACTATTGCTGTGTATAATGTATTCCTGATTCTGCTTCTTTCTCTCAGCATCAGTTCAGGTAGATCTTTCCAGGTTTTTCTAAAATCAGCTTGTTCATCATTTTTTATAGAACAATAATGCCCCATTACTTTCTTTTTTTTTCTTTTTGCTGAGGCAATTGGGGTTAAGTGACTTGCCCATGGTCACACAGCTAGGGAATGTTAAGTGTCTGAGACCAGATTTGAACTCAGGTCCTCCTGACTTCAGGGCTGGTGCTCTATCCACTGCGCCACCTAGCTGCCCCCCCATTACTTTCTTATACCATAACTTATTCAGCCATACCCCAATTGATGGGCATCTACTCATTTTCCAATTCTTTCTGCCACCAAAAGAGCTGCTACAAATCTTATCCCTCCTTTTATGATTTCCTTGAAACACAGATTCAGTAGTGGCTCTGCTGGGTGAGAGGGCATGCACAGTTTTTATGGCCTTTTGGGCATGGGTCCAAATTGCTCTCCAGAAAGGTAGGATCAGTTCACAGCACCATCAACAATTAATTAGTGTCCCAGTTTTCTCACAACCCCTCCAACATAAATCATTATCTTTTCCTATCATCTTTGCCAATCCGAGAGGTGTGAAATGGTAGCTCAGAGTTGTCTTAATTTCTATTTCTCTAATTAAGAGAGATTTAAAACATTTTTGATATGACTATAGATGGCTTTAATTTCATCATCTGAACATTATTCATATCCTCTGAGCATTTAGCAATTGAGGTATGACTTGTATTCTTATAAATTTGAAACAATTCTTTAGATAATCTAGAAATGTGAACTTTTTCAGAAACACTAGCTGTAAAAAATTTTCCCTACTTTGTACTTCTCTTTTAATCTTGTTTCTGTTGGTTTGTCTATGCAAAACCTTTTTAACTTAATGTAATCAAAGTTTTCCATTTTGGATTTCATGGTGTTCTCTAGTTTTACTTTAGTGATAAATTCTTCCCTTCTCCAAAGATCTAATAGATAAATTATCTCTAGCTCACCTAATTTGCTTATGGTATCACCCTTTACACCCAAATCACATACCCATTTTGACCTTATTTTGGTAAAGGATGTGAGATGTAGGCCTATGCCGAGTTTCTGACATTACTTTCCAATTTTCCCAGCAAATTTTATGAAATAGTGAGTTCTTATTCCTGAAGCTGGAGATTGGTAGTTTATCAAATACTAAATTGCTATAAGTATTGATTATTGTTTCATGTGTAGCTAACCTATTCCACTGATCTATTTCTTGGTCAATACAATATGATGACTATTGATGTATAATGTAGTTTTAGGTCTTGTAGTATGAGCTACTATTCTTATATTCTGCAACTATTTTAAGGAAACTCCCTTTATCCTTAAAGTCTCTAGTGTTTTTAATAGGAAGGGCTGCTTTTGTTAAAAGCTTTCTCTGCATCTATTGAGAATATCATATGATTTCTGTTGGTTTTGTCATTGATATGGTCAAATATGGTAATAGTTTTCCTGATATTGAACTAGCCCTATATTTTTGGTATAAATTCCACTTGAACATAGTGTATTATCCTGCTGATAAACTGCTGTAATTTCTTTGCTAATATTTTATTTAAAGTTTTGCATCAATGTTCATTAAGGAGATTGGTTTATAATTTTCTTACCGTTTTGGCTCTTCTTGGTATAGGTATCAGTATCATACTTGTAACATAGAAGCAATTTAGCATGATCCGTTCTGTACCTATTTTTCCAAAGAGTTTACAAAATATTACAGTTGATTGTTCTTTAAATGTTTAATAGAATTCACTTGTAAATCCATTGGGTCTTGGCTATTTTTTTCTTAGGGAGTTCATTGATGACTTGTTCAATTTCTTTTATTGAATGGTATTATTTCAGCAATTTATTTCCTCTTCTGCTAATCTGGGCAACTTATGTTTTGCTAAATTTTTATCCATTTTTATTAGATCATCAAATTTACTGTGATATAGTTGGGCAAAATAGCTCCTAATTATCGCTTTAATTTCTTTTTCATTGGTGGTAAGTTCATCCTTTTCAATTTTGTGGCTAGCAATTTTTTTTCTTTCCTGTTTCTAATCAAATTAAATAGAGGTTTATCTGTTTTGCTATTTTTTTCATAAAACCAATTCTTAGTTTTATTTATTAGTTCAATAGTTTTCTTGTTTCAATTTTATTAATCTCTCCTTTGAGTTTCAGAGTCTCTAATTTGGTATTTAATTGGGAGTTTGTAATTTGTTCTTTTTCTAGCTTTTTTAGTTGCATGTCCTATTCATTGATTTCCATTTTTATATTTTATGCATGTAGCTATTTAGTAAGATAAAATTTCCCTTAAGAACTGTTTTGGTTGAATACCATAGTTCAGTATGTTGTCTCATTATTGTCATTCTCTTGGCTGAAATTATGGATAATTGTGGTGATTTGTGGTTTGACCCACTCATTTTTTAGAATTAGATTATTTAATTTCCAATTGGCATTTAGTCTATCTTTCCCTGCCGATTTGTTGAATACAATTTTTATTGCATTATGGTCTGAAAAGGAAGCCCTTATGATTTCTGCCTTTTTGCATTTTATTGTGAGGTTTTTATGCCTTAATACATAATTAATTTTAGTGTGGGTGCCAAGAAAATGGTTTATTCCTTTCTGTCCCTATTCAGTTTTCTCCAGAGGTTAATCATATCCAGGTTTTCTAGGATTCTATTAAACTCCAAGTTTCTTGTTTATTTTGTCATTACATTTGTCAAATTCTGAGAGGGGAAGATTGAGGCCCCCCACCTGCTATCTATTTTTTATTAGTATTTTCTCTAGGAATTTGGCTGCTCTAATACTTGGTACATATATATTTAATACTTTTTTTGTTTTATCATTTACATTACTTTAACAAGATGTATTTTCCTTCCTTATCTCTTTTATTTAGATCTATTTTTACTTTTGCTTTATCTGAGTTCAGAATTGCTACTCCATTTGAAGCATAATAAATTCTGCTCCAGCCTTTTGCCTTTATTCTGTATCTTGTCTGTTGCAAATGTGTTTCTTGTAAACACCCTATTGTAGGAATCTGTTTTTTTGAAATTTTTTTTATTAAAGCCTTTTATTTTTCAAAACATATTCATGGACAATTCTTCAACATTAACCCTTGCAAAACCTTGTGTTTCAATTCCCCTCCTTCCCTCATGCCATCCCCTAAATGGCAAGTAGTTCAATATATGTTAAATATTGTAGAAATATACATTAAATCCAATGTATGCATACATGTTTATACAATTATCGTGCTATACAAGAAAAAATGAAATCAAACAAGTAAAAAAAAGCAGCAAAATAAAATGCAAGCAAATAACAACAAAAAGAGTGAGAATGCTATGTTCTGAACCACATTCAGTTCTCATTGTCCACTCTCTAAGTGTAGATGACTCTGTTCATCATTGAACAGTTGGAACTGGTTTGAATCATCAAATTGTTGAAGAGAGCCTTGTCCATCAGAATTGATCATTGTATAATCTTGTTGCCATGTATAATGATCTTAAGGTTCTGCTCATTTCACTCAGCATCAGTTCATGTAGGTCTCTCGAGGCCTCTCTGAAATCATCTTGCTGGTTGTTTCTTATAGAACAATAATAAGGAATCTGTTTTTAATGTACTCTACTATTCACTTATGTTTTATGAGAGAATCCATCCCATTCACCTTCACAGTTATGATTGCCAACGTTGTATTTCCCCCATCCTATTTTCTCCCTGTACATAATTTTGTTCTCTCTTTATGCTCTGTTGGTATTGTTATGTTTTTAACCCACCCCACTCTCTACCTCTGTCTGATCTACCTCTATCACCCCTGCCCTCTTCTCTTACCAATTTCCGCAATGTTTCTGTTCTCCCTTCTTTTTCTTTTCCCTTTCTCCTCCTACTTCTTTATAGGCCTACATAAATTTCTATATCCAACTGAATGATTAAGTTATTCTCTCTTTGATCCAAAACGGATGATATTAAGCTTCAGACAATTCTCATCCCCCTCCCTTGTTTCCCTATATTGTAATAGGTCTTTTGTGCCTCTTTCTATGGTCTAATTTGTCACATTATGCCTCTTCTCATAGTATAATTCTTTTTGATACTTCTCCCAGTACAATTCTTTTTACACTCTTTAATATCTCTTTTTTAATTATCATCATTCTCAGTGTTCATTCAAAACCCATTCTTCACCCATGTGATGATCCCTCTCAATAACAAATAGTGTTCTCAAGAGTGACAAATACCATTTTCATATCTGGGGATGTAAACAGTTTAACTTTTAAATAATATGTATTTTTATCTTTTACCTTTCTATGTTTCTCTTGAGTCCTGCATTTGAACATCAAATTTTCTATTTAGTTCTCTTTTTTTTTCAATATAAATTATTGAAATTCTCTTACTTCATTGAAGATTCATCTTCTCTGCTGAAAGATGATGCTCAGTCTCACTGGTTGGTATTTCTTGCTTGAAACTCCAGATCCTTTGCCTTCTGGAATATGATATTCCAGGTCCTCTGATCCTTTATTGTAGATGCTGTCAGATCCTGGATAATCCTGACTGTTACTCCTTGGTATTTGAATTGCTTTTGTCATGGATTTGGCAGTATTTTTCCCTTGGGATTATATTTTTGGAATTTTGCAATAATGTTCCTTGGGGTTTTCCTGGTGGGTTCTCTTTCTGGAGGTGATTTTTGGATTTTTTCAATGACTATTTCCCTCTCTGTTTCAAGTATAACAGGAAGTTTTCCTTGATCATCTCTCAAAGACTGCTATCCTGTCTCTTTTTTTAGTTGCATGACTAATTCATTGATCTTATCTTTCTCTATTTTATTCAAATAAACATCTAGAGATATAATATTTCCTTTAAGAACTGCTTTGGGAGCAACCCATAAATTTGGTATGTCAACTCATTATCATCATTCTCTTGGATGAAATTATCAATTGTGTTTATGATTTATGGTTTTACCCACTCATTCTTTAGCATCATATTATTTAGGTTCCAATTAATTTTTGGTCTATTTTCCCCTGGCTCTTTATTGCATGTGATTCTTACTGCATCATCATCTAAAAAAAAAGATTCATTTATTTCTGCCTTCCTGCATTTGATTTTGAGGTTATATACCCTAATATATGGTTGATTTTTGTGTTGATTCCATGAACTGTTGAGAAAAAAAGTATATTTCTTTCTGTCTCCATTCAATTTTTTCCAAAGATCTATCATACCTAGCTTTTCTAAAATTATATTTGCCTCCTTAACTTCTTTCTCATTTATTTCGTGGTTCAATTTATCTAGTTCTGAGAGAACAAAGTTGAGATCCCACAGTAGTGTAGTTTTGCTGTCTATTTCTTCTGTAGCTCTCTTAACTTCTCCTCTAGGAATTGGGATGCTATACCACTTGGTGTATATATGTTTATTATTGATATAGATATTGTCTATGGTACTCATTAGCAAGATATAGTTTCCTTCCTTATATTTTTAAATTAGATCTATTTTTGCTTTTGTTTGATCTGAGATCAGGATTGCTACCCCTGTTTTTTTAGTTCATCTGAAGCATAATAGATTTTGTCGCAGTGTCTTACATTTACTCTGTATGTATCACTCTGCTTTAAATGTATTTCTTGTAAGCAATATATTATAGAATTCTGGCTTTCAATTCAGTCTGTTTCCATTTTATGGTAGAGTTCATTCCATTCACATTCACAGTTAAAATAGTTAATTCTGTATTTCCTGCTATCTTATTTTCCCCAAGTTATATTTTTCTTTTTCCTTTCCCCCTTTCTCTTCTCCCCAGTATTTTGTGTCTGACCACCACTTCCCTCAAACAGCCCTCTCCCTTTACAGCCCCTCCTCCTTTCTTGTACCTTTCCCCTACTATGTCTGTTTCCCCTTCTTTTAGCCTCCCCCTTTCTTTTCCCCTTTCTGCTACTACTTCCCTATAGAGTGAGACAGGTTACTCTGTGAAGTCAAATATGTCTGATATTCTCTCTTTGAGTCAAATATCATGAGAGTAGGATTCACACAATGTTCATCCCCCTTTCTTCTTTCCCTCAATTATAAAAGGTCTTCTTTGCCTCTTCATAATATATAATTTACCTCATTATACCTTTATTTTCCTCTTTTTCCAGTACAATCCTTTTCACCTCTAGGTTTTTTTATTTTATCACAATGAAATTAATTATACCTGCACCCCCTTAGCATATCCATAACAGAAATATAATTTTCAAGAATTCTGTCCTTTTTACCTTTTTTGTGCTTCTCTTGGGTTCTGTGTTTGAAGATCAAATTTTAGGTCAGCTCTGGTGTTTTTATAATAAATAAATAAAATTCCCTGTATCATTGAATGTCCTCTTCTTGCCTGAAAGATAATCTCAGTTTTGCTGAATGTTGATTCTTGGCTGCAATTCAAGTTCCTTTGCCTTTCATAATATCAAATTCCAGACCCTGTGATCCTTTACAATGCAAGTTGCTAGGTTCTAGGTAATCCTGACTGTGGCTCCTTGAAATTTGAATTGTTTCTTTCTGCTTGCATGCAATATTTTCTCCTTGTTCTGATAATTCTGAAATTTAGATATGATATTTTTTGGAGTTTTCATTTTGGGTTCTCTTTCAGTAGGTGATTGGTAAATTCTTTCAATGGCTATTTTACCCTCTAGTTCTAGGACATCAGGGCAATTTTCTTTGATGATTTTCTGAAAGATAATGTCTAGGCTCCTTTTTTCATCACAGTTTTCAGGAAGTCCAGTAATCCTTAGATTGTCTCTCCTTGATCTATTTTCCATGTTACTTATTTTTCCAATGAGGTATTTTACATTTTATTTTAGTTTTTATCTTTTTTTTGGTTTTGTTTGACTAATTCTTGATGCCTCATTGAGTCATTCATTTCCATTTGTTATGTTCTAAATTTTAGTGAATTATTTTCTTAAGTTATCTTTTTTAATTCCTTTTGTTATTTGACAAATTGAATTTTTAAATGAGTTATTTTCTTCAATGGATTTTTTCCCTCATTTCACAAATTCTGTTTTTCAAGGAGTTGTTTTCTTTTTCCATTTTGCCAAATCTTTTTTATAAGGAGTTATATGCTTTTTTAATTCACTAAGTCTATTTTGTAAGTAGTTTTCTTCAGATAATTTCTGTTTTGTTTTCCAAATTCTCCTGTAATATTCTAATTTCCTTTCCTCATTTTTTCTTCTCTCTTTTAAGATCCTTTTTGAATTCTTCCAAGAGTGCCTTGAGGGATGCGAACCAAATCACATGGCCCTTTGGAACTTCATCTGGAGATGATCTGCTTTTAGTGTTCTCAGGTTTTGAGATCTGTTCTTCTCTTTCTCCATTAAAAAATTGTCTAGTTTTTAATCAGATTTCTTTTTGTTTTTTTGCTCTTTTTTTAAAGGTTGAGTCTGCTTTACGGCAAAAGGGAGACTGTCCAAGTTTCCTTGATAGGCCACAATGGCTGTGCTGGATCAGTGCTGACTAACTTCTTGTGCTGCGTGGATGTGGCCAGGTCTGTGTTATTTTGGCATTTATGAGGTCACTATTTGGCTTTTGTATTGGATGTATAATAGCTAATCTGCTGATGTACTGGTTTGTAACCAGAATAGTGTAGCCAACACTGCTGCAGATTTCTCCCAGTAGATTCCTCACTGCCCAGAACCCACACCACCCCGGGTCTCTGTATTGTTAGCACTTTGAAGCCTCCCCCCAAATGAATGCCCAATTGAAATAGACTGTTTCTGAAGTTATTCCAAATTATCTTCTTCTAGAAATTTGTTACACTCCAAATATTTGTGGATTCTGTCAGTCCAAAACCAATAGAGGCTTGATTTAGTGTTGATCTGAGGGACATCAGAGAGAGCTTAGATAAACATGTATTTATTCCCTAACATCTTGACTCAATCCCCCTTTTTCTTTCCCCTTTTTTTGGTCATGGCCTTCAGGAAAAGCAATAATTTTTAAATTATGTTTCTTGGATCTATTTTCTAGGTTGGCTGTTTTTTTCAAGGAAATATTTTA
Source organism: Myrmecobius fasciatus (assembly GCA_023553655.1). NCBI lineage: Eukaryota > Metazoa > Chordata > Mammalia > Dasyuromorphia > Myrmecobiidae > Myrmecobius > Myrmecobius fasciatus. The sequence goes on along the minus strand of JAJPUD010019422.1, from coordinate 16,786 downwards.
TATTTTCTTCCATTTTTTTCATTCATTCTAGTTTGTTTAACAGAATTAAACTCTTCTCCAGATCAAGATAAAATTGAAAACTTTCCAGAAAAGTCAGTCTCACTGGGATGAAAGGGGTGTTTAGCCCAGCTCAGATTGACTCAGAAAAGCCAATAAGAGGCTTTTAATCACAGCAGATCATCAACAGAGACTCTCAGTCCTGGCTCATAGAGAAGCAGATCAGTGGGGCAGCTTCCAGTCCCAGCTCAGAAGACAAATTCTGGGAAACCAAGCTGCTTCCAGAATAGAGCAGGCAAAGCTACTCCTGAAAACACAAGGGGAGCTGTGCTCAAAGCCAATGCTCAGAGATTCACAAGAAGCTTAGGACAGTGCCTCCTATGCCCCAGGAGCAGAGCTCCACCTTAAAAGTTAAAGAAAAAAAGAGAAAATACCAAAATAAAAAATGAAAGAAAATGAGCATGAAACAGAAAGAAACTTTCACTATAGAAAACTACTGTAGTGATAGAGCAGAAATCTCAAAGTGTGATATGAATTGATCTCAAGCTCATCGAGGGTTCTTGAAAGAGTTCAAAAAAACTTTAAAAGACAGAAAAAGTAGAAGAAAAAGTGAGAAAAGAAAGAAGTATACTAGAGGGAGTAAGCAGCTTGGAAAAAGAAAACAATTCCTTAAAATACACAATTTCTATTTTAAGAAAATCTATGTAATAATTAGTGCACATTGTTTTCCCAGGCTTTCTCTTGGTTTTCTTTCGTTCTCTGCTGCAATTTATTTTCCTTCTTCCCTCCGCATCAAGAAGGCTAAAATTAAGTGTGCGTACATATATGAATGTGTGTATGTATGTATTATGTGTTATTGATCCCACAAAGTTGACCTGAAGGTGTTCCCATTTCACACAGGCTAAACCTCTGCCCCTGGAGGTGTGGTTTTTCCTAGGATCTTCTTATGTTGTCATAGGCAAACAGTTAATTGCTTAACCTAGACTTTTATTTATTTTCACTGTATTCTACATTCTCACTGATGCAATATTTTGTCTTTTTCTGTGGAGAAAATTTGGAAAGCTGAAAATTTTCTGACTTACTCCATTTTCCTAGAATCCTTTCCAACAATGACTTCCTACTTTCACTTATTTTAATGTTTGGTAAGGTTTTTACGCCTTTTATACCTTTCATCACATGTCTCTCAAGCATCTTTGTGTGTTCAAAATCCTACTTCACTTCCTTATTTACTAAGCTGTTGCATTTCAATAAACTCAAAAATGATCTCCCTTCATCTAGTTTCTCTCTTTTTCATCTCTTTTCCTGTCAACTGTAAAGATATATTGCAGATCAGTTTTCCAAAAATCTAGTTCCGATTATCTTAATTCTTCATAAACTTACAGTTATCTATGGAATAAAATAAAAAAACCTTCACCTGGCCTTGACCAAATCCATGATTTGATACTCATTCTATTTTTCTGACATTTTATTCTACTATTCTTTTCCACTAACCCAATAATGTTACCTAACTAGATAATCTAATTTTCAATCACTATATACAGAGTTTCCATTTTCTGTGCCTTTGCATAAAACATTTCTACTTCCTGGGATGTCTTCCCTTTCAGTATTGCCAATCTAATTCTTCATAATCCATTCTATATGACAAAGTTCCAATGCCATTTCTATCATGAAACTTTCCTATATTCCTTTAACAGGACTTATTTTCTACATACTTGACACTTTGCACCATTCTTTGCTATATTTAGTAGTCTCCCTTGTTTTAAACTTGAGTACATTTTGCATGTCCCTGTTGTTGTTGCTTAGTTGTTTTACAGTAAGTTACCTAAATCTTTGTGAATCCTTTGGAGTTTTCTTGGCCAATATATGGAAGTGGTTTGCTTTTCTTTTCTAGCTCATTTTATAGATAAGGAAACTGAGGCAAATATGGTTAAAAGACTCACAGGCAATGAGTATCTGAGAATGCATTTGAATTCAGGAAGATGGGTCTTCCTGTGCTGACTAGTTGTCCTTTTAACTCTCTTGATTATATGTTTCATGAGTTCAAGAGATAATTTTTTTAGTATCCCTGACATCACAGTGACCTCAATCCCTTGAGTGTGGTAGGTAGAAGATATATTTATGATGAATGAATTCTATGAAATGGATTGTCTAGCTAAACTTCTTTTTCCAGATAAGGAAATTGGGGCTCAAATATGGAAAATGCCTTGGTCAAAATCACATGTGTAATAAGTAAAAGATTTGAGGTTAGAACCCTAAATTTTGTTGATACTAATTCAATATTCATTCCATAATGAATCTCAAATTGAAGTCTAGATGTTGAGAAAAAAATAAAAACATTCTTAGAGAATTTGTCTAATTTTCATATGTGCCTATGAAGAGAGATGCATTCCTTCTGTTGTAAAATATCAAATCATTAAGAACAATGAAGCAACAAAAAACATTATATTCTGTTTAAATTCAATATTCTAAAGCATTACACTCAAAATTTTGAAAAAAAAACAAACAATATTCCTCCCATTAAATAGCAAAATAATTTGCAACTTCAAAAAAATGAGCATAAAGAAAGGACTATAAAAGGTAGCTTACAAAATGAAGTCTTTATTAGATTAACCCTCCAGGGATATAATAATGAAATATAAATAAAGAGAAGGCATTCATAAAAATTCATTTAGATTTGTTAGAATGCTTTATCATAAGCAAATATTTAATCCATAAACAAACCATCTTGAGTAAAACACTACATTTACTTTATTATTACAGCAACAACATATATATATATGTGTACCTATATATATATATATACAATAAATATATGCAGCAATTATTACAGCAATATTCTTTTATAATTTTATTGCAAGTATTGTTAGTTGTATTCATTCAAATTCTTATTTTTAGTATATTATTCATAAATAGTTTCTTCTAAATCTTGAGAATTATATTCTGTTTAAATTCAATGCTCTAAAGCATTACACTCAATATTTTGAAAAAATCAAGCAATATTCCTCCCATTAAATAGCAAAATAATTTGCAACTTCAAAAAAATGAGCATAAAGAAAGGACTATAAAAGGTAGCTTACAAAATGAAGTCTTTATTAGATTATCTCTCCAGGGATATAATAATGAAATATAGATAAAGAGAAGGCATTCATAAAAATTCATTTAGATTTGTGGAATGCTTTATCATAAGCAAATATTTAATCCATAAACAAACCATCTTGGGTAAAACACTACATTTACTTTATTATTACAGCAACAGTGTATATACATATATACAATAATAAATATATGCAGAAATTATTATTACAGCAATATTCTTTTATAATTTTATTGCAAGTATTGTTTTAGTTGTATTCATTCAAATTCCTATATTTTAGTATATTATTCATAAGTAGTTTCTTCTAAATCTTGAGAATTAGGAAAACTCATTTACAAATGCTTTTGTTCTGCCTGTTTTCTAACATTGTCCTTCTAAATTCTTTAATTGTAGACATTTAATGTATTTGAAAATTATAATTAAAAGACAAAAAAAGACATCCCATGATTGAATTAAAGTTCATGCTTCCTCTTTATTGCTCTGTTCAATGTCATCAGGAGGCATGGTTCTTCTTAGGTTTCTATTCCAAGACACTAATATTCCAGTCAATAAGTCAACAAAGGAACTTTCCTTTTCTTCCAGCCAATGATACCTGTAATTTCATTTGAGGCAAAACATGCCAGTATCATTAGGAAATGATGATGACTGACAAAGAGTTGTTGGTGATCTGACTCTATTCAATTCAGCTTTTGATCAAATGTGTCTAAAAGTTTCAGAATGGACAAAAAAATAAAACAACTGATTTATATTTTGTATTAAATACATATTAAAGGTAGAAGACATTAACAGTCCCCAAACTACTAAATTTGGGGAATGGGTGAATAGGCAGAGATCACTGGTGGAATTAATGAGATTAGTTTTTTTAGAACTGGCTCTTTCACTGAATTCACATAACACTCATATATTTACTGCTGGAAGTGTGTGTGTGTGTGTGTGTATGTGTGTGTGTGTGTGTGTGTGTGTGTGTGTGTAATATGGATCCTTTCCTGTAATGCAAAAAAAAAACAGTATTACAATGAAAACCAAATGTATTGAAATTCCTTAATCAAAACATGCAAAAAAGTTCATGAAGCTCAGGTTAATAACACTTAATAAATCCCTATATTCTCATATATGAGAAAAGTGAGACCCATGAATTCTTGAACTTTTGTTGTTGTAGGACAGTTCTAAATTCAATAAAAACAAGTGAAGTAGGGCTCTGAAAGCCAGATTGTCAGAGAAACAACCCAATGTTTCCTAATTTGCAGTTGCCTCTCTAAGTGATGAGAAGTCACTTAACTGGCTTATTCTCAGTTTTTGTTTTTAATTTCTAAAATGTGAAAGTTTGAGAGAAGATTATTTTCTGAAGTTCTGAAGAAAGTTTTAAGTCTACCATTTGGACTGAGATCACGCAGTGAGCATAATGTATCTAGATCTCAAAGGGACCTTAGAAATCAACAATTCTAAACCTCTCCTAATGATAAGAGGAGTTTAGAGAATTTATTAAATGATTTCTTCAAATTCCAGGTCTAAGAGTCTGGGCTCCTACGAAAGATAAAAAGGCAGCCTTTTTCTTTACTAGTGAATTATCAAAGGATATCAATCAGTACAAGGTCAAAGGACGTATGTCCAAATCTCTGCTTTTCTACTTACCACCAGTGAGACTTTGCAAGTGACTTAGAGAAGTTTTTTTTTTAAGAAATGACAAATCTAAAATATATAGAGAATTAATTCAAGTTTCTATAAACCATTCCTCAAATGATAAAGGGTTAAATAATATGAACAGCAATTTTCATATGAAGAAATTGAAGCCATTTTTAGTCATATGAAAAAATGTTCTAAATCACTATTGATTAGAAAAATGCAAATTAAGATGTCTCTGAGATATCCATACCATAACTCTCAGATTGGCTAAATGATCCAAACATTCTGAAGAATAGTTTGGAGCTATGCCCAAAGGGCTATCAAATTGTGCATACCCTTTGATCCAGCAGTGCTACGACTGGGCCTGTATCCCAAAGAAATCATACAAGAGGAAAAAGAAACCACATGTGCAAAAATGTTTGTAGCAGCTCTTTTTGCGGTGGCAATAAACTAAAAATTAAGTGGATGCCCAGCAGTTAGGGAATGGCTAAATAAATTATGATATGTTAATGTAATGGAATATTATTGTTTTTTTTAAGAAATAATAAACAGGGGAAGTTAGGTGGCACAGTGGATAGAACACCCACCTAGAAGTCAGGAGAATCTGAGTTAAAATCTGGCCTCTGGCACTTCACAGTTCTTAGTTCTGTGACCCTGGGCAAGTCACTTAATCCCAATTGCCTCAGCAAAATAAATAAATAAATAAAATAATGAACAGCTTTTTAATAATGAGGTCATTCAGGCTAATTACAATAGACTTGTGATGGAGAAAACCATCTGCATCCAGAGATGCAAATGGGGACTGAATGTGGAGCACAATATAGTATTTTTTACCTTTTTTGTTGTTTTTTGTTTGCTTGCTTCTTTTCTTCTTTTTTGATCTAATTTTTTTGTGCAGCATGATAAATTTGATAAATGTGGAAATATGTTTAGAAAAATTGCACATGTTTAACTTATAGTGTATTACTTGCTGTTGTAGAGAGGGGAGAAGGGGGTGAGAGGGAGAAAAATTTGGAACACAAGGTTTTGCAAAAGTAAATGTTGAAAACTATCTTTGCATGTATTTGGAAAAATGAAATACTATTTTAAAAAAATGAGAAATATTAACTGGAAGGTACTCATGGATTCTTTTAACTCTAAATCCAAGATTCTTTTTAACAAGTTAAAAGAAAAAGGTGATTAAATGGAATTCACTAGACCTGGAGTCAAAGAATCTGAGTGTGAACAAAGGTTCTGCTACTTAAAAGGCATTTCACTTGGACAATGTGGTATCTGAGACTCTTAAAAGTCTCACTCAAAAATCCTCTGAATATCTACAACTATCCCTAATAGGTTGTGATTTTTTTGAGGGTTGGGACTACTATTTCCTCTTCTTGTATCCCTAGTGCTGAGCATAGTGGCTGGTACACAGTAGATGTTTAATACATATTCATTGACTAATGAATAAAACTGACACAGTATAGTGTCACTGAATCTCATGAATTGATTAATTTTTATGTGTGTATGTGTGTATGTATAAATACACATATCCAGGTTAATCCAACCTTCATTGTAAATCATCTAAGAAGTGAAATCTACCATCCCTTGAGGCAGCACATTACAAATGAGGGTTCTACTATTTGATAGTCATTTTTACTTTAGGAATTTCCCTTACATCTCATCATATATATCTTTGTCTCTAACATCTCTTTGCTTCTCTTACTTTTACTCCCTCCTTTGAAGGCAAACTTAACAAGTCCGAGCTTTATTGCATTTGACAATCTGTCCAGTATTTGAAGATATCTATCATGTTTGTTGCTCCTCACTCCATTTCACTCCCAACATATATATATGTGTATAGTTTTATTTGACCAAAACCTTCCTAGGGACGAATAAATGCTTTAATAGAAAAAACTGTTTCTATAAGAGAATAAAATACAGATACAGAGGATTCTTATAATTTTGTTGGTTCTCAGTAAGTAAACTTAACTATGGATGGGTTAATAAAAAAATATAGTATTTACAATTACAGTTTTGTTCTGGGTGCTAATTTGAAGCCCCACACCTCTTGTTTCATTCTAGACAGAAGTGAGACTAAAAGTCCAAGAGGGAGAGAGTAGCAAGTATGTGTGTGTATGTGTGTGTGTATGTGTGTATGTGTTTGTAAGGTGAAAGAGTCCAAACGAATTTACAGTCTAAATGTAGCCAAAACATGACAACAAAACACAAAACATGTAATGAAAAGTCACTGGAGTTTAAGACTGAAACTGACCATTTGAAGTGTCAGTTGTGATACTTTTTTCCTAACTTACAAAAAATTTTGTTTTATATTGACATTGTTTTGATTAAAGTCTCATGAAAAAAATTCCACAGTTGAAAAGGAAATAAGGTTGACATATGCAGATGAATGGCAAGTGATATTTTTGCCAATACACTTACATTTTTATATTTGATTCAAAAATATCCTTTAGAATTTAACAATGAGTAAGATCATCCAAACCCTTTGATCTTCAAATCAAAGCTGCTTGATCTTTATGACATGAAACACATGAAAAAGAAAGTGTATCAATTAAAGGGAATGTAACATGTGAAGCTAATTTTTCTTCTTCTTTTTAGAACTTAAGTCATAAGTAGAACTTTTTTACTTAAAATACATTCTAGCAGGAGATGCTACATTTTTATCATTTAATATAAAATGAATTGCAAAATTCCTCAAAGCAGATGGAAAGCCAAAGAATCTGGAAAAAAAAGTATTGCTTTTATAGATGTAAAAAGGATGAATTTGTTTGATGGAAGATAAATATTACAAAAAATTTGTATCTGAAAGTAGAAACTTTACACTTAATCTTTCTGTTGTTTGGCCTATGCTGTGGCACAGATAAATGAATACTTTAGGAATCATATAAAATAAAAAAGAAAAGCTTTTAACAGAATATATGTAAGGGTATTACTTGTGGTCTGTTATGTTACTATAAAGCTAAAACTGTCCCTCTGTGAACTACAGCTCTTCACTAAGAACCCTTTAGATGAGCTTTTTTGAACAGATCATCTCCACACTATAACATGTAGACTTCAATTTATCAGCAATAATTTTTGATCATTTTTAAATTGTGAAATAAGATCGAAGGAAAAAGAGAGAAGTCAGAAAGAAAGACAGACAGAAAGAAAAAGTTTCTTGAGGTAAGTAATTAATATTTGAAAGTGACAGTTGTTAGATGTGCAAAAATGTTTGTGGCAGCCCTTTTTTTAGTGACAAGAAAATGGAAACTGAAACGATGCCCATCGGTTGGAGAATGGATGAATAAATTATGGTATATTAATGTTATGGAATATTATTGTTCCATAAGAAACAATTAGCAAGAAGGTTTCAGAGAGGCCTGGAGAGACCTACATGAACTGATGCTAAGTGAAATGTGCAGATCATTATACACAATAACAGCAAGATTACACGATGATCAATTTTGATGGCCGTGGCTCTTTTCAACAATGAGATGATTCAGGACAGTTCCAATGCTCTTGTAATGGACAAAGCCATCTACACCCAGAGAGATGACTGTGGGAACTGAGTGTGGATCACAACATAGCATTTTCACTCTTTTTGTTGTTGTTTGCTTACATTTTATTTTATTTATCATTTTTTTCTTTTTGATTTAATTTTTCTTTTTTAACTTTTTTAGTTAAAACACATTCTAGCAGGAGATACTACATTTTTATCATTTAATATAAAATGGATTGCAAAATTCCCTCGAAGCAGTTGGAAAGATTTATGCATATATTGGATTAAAAAAAGTGAAAGTTGTTAAAGATGATTGCCTAAAAGCAGCTAATGTATAGAGAACCACACTTAGAAACAGGAAAACTGAATTCAAATCTGACCTCAGACAGTTGTATGAAACTTGACAAGTCACTTCACTTCTGTTTACCTCAGTTTCCTCAAATATAAAGTGGGGATAATGACAAAAATCACCTTCCAGGGTTATCATGAGGATCAACTGAGGTAATGTGTGTCAATGCAATAAAAATGCTGATTGTTATTGTTGATGAAAGATATTGCATGAGATTAGAGAATCCCTGAACAGAAAGAAGTGACCTTGAAAGTTATCTATTTAGACAACATCAGAAAATCTCTTCTATAATATCCTCAAGATATACAACCTTCACTCTATGTCATCTAGTGAGGGAAACCTACCACCTCTTGAGGCAGCACAATCTAGCTGAGGCTTCTTCTATTTGATAGGAATTTCCCTTACATCTCATCTTATCTCCTTTTCTCTAACTTCACTTTGATGCTCCTAGTTTTACTCTCTCCTTTGAACTCAAACTTAACAAATCCAATCCTTCTTACACTTGACATCCTGTCCAATATTTGAAGACATCTATCATGTCTGTTGTTCCCCACCCCAATCCTTGCCCAAAGCCTCAAGGCTAGCATGTTGAGTCACATCCTGCTATATAAAATTATAGTCAGGAAAAGCTAATGTTTTTGTAATTAATCTCTTTACTATCATCAGTCACATATTTCAACTTTCTGGTTAATTAAATGTTTACTGAAATTTATTATCCTTAAAATAGTGCTGATTTAATGTTCAAGGTTATCTATTTTAGCAATAGTATAGAGATATTTTTATATTATTTTCAGGATTCTCATGCTAAGATCACCACCCTTTTTGTTCCTCTATCAGGAGACACCTCATTTTTCAGAGCTATGGTCCAGCAAGCAACCTGTGCCCTGAATTTGATATAAGAGCAGTCCTTTGCATTCACTCTCTAAATAAACTCTGGGGCAGTAAAACCCCAGAATTGTTTCATATCTGTCTTAGGTAGTCCCTGAACTCACACAAGCACCCGAGGAAAACACATTCTGGCCATGAAGCCTTGCCATGAGTCAAACCTCTATTGTTGATGTTCCCTCTCTTTGTCACAACTGCATCTCACTGTGTAGCCACTACTTTATGGATTGAGGTTCAGCCTTACTAAAATGGGGAGTGTCCTAGCACATGAGTCTAGGGCCCCTCTTCCAAACTTTTTGTGGGAATATTTTCTCCATGTAAAATAGAATGTACAATGATCATGGAGAAGGAGGGGAAGAGAAAAAGACCATCCATTTAGAAACAAAACCACATTTCTATTCTGGGAAAATATTTTTATCTATTTTCCCATAAACTTTTAAGTTCTAAGACTGATATACAGCAGGGAAAATAGGAAAGGAATTAGGGTAATAATAATTCATTTATAGAGTGCTTATTATGTACCAGGTACTGTGCTAAGTGCTTTACAATTATTATCTAATTTGACCCTCACAGCAATCTTGGAAGTATAAACTATTATTATTTCATTTTGACAAATGAGGAAACTGAGGCAAACAAAGATTAAGTGACTTTCTGAGGGTTAGACAGTTAGTAAGTATGTATAGTAAGTATTGTATTTGAACTTAGGTCTTCTTGATTCCAGGGGCAGGACTCTCTCCATTGTGTCACTTAGCTGCCTCAAGACAGCACAAAAATTGTTTAAAAGATGAATCCAGCTTGGCATTTCAGAAGAACTAAGCAAAGAGGCTAAAGATGAATAAAAGAAATAAATTTCTGAGTAATATAAGAAAAGAAGATAAAATAAATATTTTTTAGAAAAAGACAAAAAAAAGTTAAAAGGAAGAAATAGGAATTAATTAGCCATTTTTGATTTGAACGGGAATAATCAGATAATTAAAGGAAGGAAATGGAATAAAAAATTAAGCAAAATTTTGAAACTAGGGAAATGTGTAACAAATGGAAAAGTCTAGGATCCCAAAGGAGAGATTGAGTCTTTCAAAATATGTTGCATTAAAGTAGATTAAACAAGACAGAAATGAAGAAAAAATACCAAAAAATCCCACAAAATAAACAAAACCAAACTAAATCAGAAGTCTTAGAACATGATAATTGATTTGTGGCCTCATGATTTATTAAAATATAATAAAATAAATCATTGAAACTGGAACTATCTCTATAGAGATATCTGTAAAGAAATATTTTCACCTGATCATTTCTCCCCCAAACTTCCTTTTGGCTAGTAAATGGATGGAAAAATCAGAAAAGTCTTTATGTGTTTGATAGTCACTTAGATTGACTCCCAGAAGTTGTTCCCACCTTCCCAGGTACTGGGGTTCCACAATTCTACATAATAATTGGGTACTGAGGGACAGATAATGGCACAATGAATAGAGCTCTGGGACTATTCAGAAAGTCTTGAAGAGTCAAGAAAGCTTGAGTTCAAATCTGTTCTCAGACATCTGTGTGCTCTTAAATTCTGTTAGACTCAGTTTCCTCAAATATAAAATGGGAATAATAATGATACCTACTTTGCAGGATAGTTGTTAGGCTCAACTGAAATAATATTGTAAAGTGGGCGTAGCCTGGTGCCCAGAACATAGAAGACAATATAAAAAAGCTTCCTCCCTTCCCTACTTACTGCAGTGATGTGCAATACAAACCATCCTTGTTTCATCTTTTGTGACTCTTCTCCATTTCCTCACATAAATCTCTTCCAGAGGCTTCATAACATGCTAGGTACTCTCTTTAAAAGGAGCCAACCCTAATTTGGAAAATTCTTTCATTTTACTATTAAATTATTCAGAATTTATTCTGAATTTGCCTATCTCATGATAGGGCTTTCTATATCTAAATGTTTCTGAGCTATAGTAAAGGCATTTTAAAAACATTTAGTGATTTTTATAAAACATAAAAACAATCAATATTCTTAAGTTAATTTTTATTTAATTGTGGTTAAGATAATGTTAATAAGTTCTATATCTTACTCTCACAAATCCTTTTCTTTAATGCCAGTGTTATCCTCTTGATCCTCTTCTTCAGCACTTAACACAATGTCTGGCACATAGTATTCACTAAATAAACACTGTTGAAAATTGATTCAATTTGATTTTTATAACTATGGGTCACTAAATGGCATTAATATCAGTAGAAAAGAGAAAGGGATAGGGAATGGGCCTTCCCTGACAGAGAACTTCTCTGAAGAAATTTCATCTCCAGTGTAAGTAGGAATCTTCTTCACAACTTATTGGTTCAGAGCTTGGCAAGATGAAATGAGTTTTTCAGAGTCATACAGACATTAGGATAAATAGAAATACACATAAAAATCTACCTGGATTGCTCCAGTTTTAAATCAAATCATTTAGGACTTGAATCACTAAAAAATATTACTTACATAAACTGATACCAAATGAGCAGAGCCAGGAGAAGATTGTTCATAGTAACATCAATATAATAAAATGATCAACTGCAAATGGCTTGGCTATTTTCAATAAAGATTCAAACAAGTTCTAAAGGACTTAACGCTGAAAAATGTTACCTACTTCCAGAGAAAGGACTTTTAAATTTGAAAGTCAAAATTATTTTTAAGAAAAGATTAAAATTGTTTTTATATGTAATTGTGAAAAACTAAAATATTAAAATTAATAGAAAAAACTATTAGATATTACACAGTTTATGTCAGAGTGGAACATTAATGCAGGTATTTTTTTTATGGCAGTTCTATCCAACATAGTATAATGTCCATTAGAATAAATTTTTAGAAACTCAAAAAATTCTACAAACTTATAAAAAAACATCAAATATGAGTCAGTAAGTACACAAAGATGGCATAGATAAAGTAAAGGCCTGGAGTCAGGAAGGCTCATATTTCTGAGTTCAAATTTGGCCTAAGACAATTATTAGGTGTATGACCCTGGAGAAGTCACTCAACCTAGTTTGCTTCAGATTCCTCATTTGTAAAATGAGGTGGAGAAGAAAATGACAAACCATTCCAATATCTTTGCCAAGAAAACCCAAAATGGGGTCTTGAACAATTGGACATGGCCAAAGAACAATAAAAGAGCCAGACAGTGTAAAAATACCACACATGACAAAATAAAGATTTTAGTAAACTCTAATATTGCAGAAAAAATTTTCATGTGAGAAGGGCATTAACCACCTCACAACTCTCAAATTGGCTAAGGTGACAGGAAAAGATAATGATAAATATGGGAGGAGATGTGGGAAAATTGGAACACCAATATATTGTTGTATTAGTCAACAGATCCAACTATTCTGACCCCCAAATCAAATATGGACAAAGATTGGCTGTATATAATTTACAATACTTGAAACACAAAGGATGGGGATAGAGTTAGGACAAAGAGATGGGACCTAGAATCCTTGATTAAGTATACCTGAAACAAACAAATGGTTTGGTGGGTGTTCCGGGGGAGAGGTGAGGAGTCATTCCCATGTAGGGAGGCATGTTCAAGGTCCAGCAATATTAGTATGTTAGAATTGTTTGAGCAAAATTATTACTTGTTAACCATAATCTTTATTTTATCTTTGTGATACAGGGATAGACTTAGGTTATTCCAATTTAGGAAATTGTAGTTCAAACCAAGGAAGATATCAAAGGATTGGATATACAAAAATAGTTGGATTCATTAAAATAGATGTTTTCTAATTTGAAATATAACACAAAAGAACATGCTTGTGCCTTTTAAATGATAGCATTTGGAACTGCTTGATCTTCATGCATGAGACAGTTATCTAAATCTCCATGTCATAGTTTTGGGGTTTTTTTTTCATTTTGATAAAAATGATTTTTATAACCTAATCTTAGACAATCTAGAGTGAGACTAGTGAATAAAGTTCGGGACTTTAAAAAGGTTTATTCAAGAGGTGCTAGGAGTTAGTCGGATTCTGCATTTTTCCAGGGGTATTATTATTTAGTTTTAGAGATATACAAAAAATTTAGGGATTAAAATTGGAGACATGATAGAGAGGATTGCAGTTTGGCAGAAATTAGGTTTAGAACAAGATATCACACTATGTTCTGAGAAAAATTCCAAAAGGATATGTGAGAAAATATAAAAGATCAAATCATCAACAAATTAAAGGATCAGGGAAAAATAACTTTTCAGATTTATGGATAGGGGAAGATTTCATAACTAAACAAAAGATAGAGCAAATTATATGAGATAAAATGGACAGTTGTTATTAATAATGTTAGACTAATTAATCTAATATTAATATTAGAAGGGAAACTAGTAACTGGGAGAAAATCTTTCCAACAAGTTTCTCTGATAAAGGTCTTTGTTCTTGGTCCTTAGCTCTTAAAGAGGTCATATGACATCACAAGGGGATGTCTTAATTTATGCATGAATTGGGATTGAGACAAAGCTGTTCAAAGCTGATAGTCTCCCTCTCTCTTCCAACGCCATCAGAGTCCAAAGATAAGACAAAGGTCAACATGATTGGCAATTGCCCAGGATGCAGTGAGTCTCAATTTGTAGATCTCAATTTGTCTGAGGTCACATCCATTCAATAATTAAGGGTTACCTAAGATTTTTGACAAAAGATATACCAATTAGCTAACACAAAAATAGCAATCTTGGAGGAAAATACCCTCAGGGTTTCTGGCCAACATAAAAAAAAAAAACAAATGCTATTTTCATTCATTGTAAGCCATTAAAATCTAAACAATGAATCACTGAAGTTGGGGCTGAGGCTTTTATTGGCCATTTTATTTAAATTAAATTAAATTTTATTGGTCATTAATTAAATTAAATTAATAATTTAATATCTGGCCAAGCCAGAATGATTTGGGTTTAAGGTGTAGTCAAGTAGTTCCATTTAAAACTCAATGAGCTTTTTTAAAGCCTGCTTTTCTAGAATTATATTTCAAGAAATCAAAAATGAAAACTGCACATGGCAAAAAATAAATTTTCGCAGTTTAAAAAAATATAGAGAATTATTATTATATTTATGATTAAAAGAAGAAAAGATGATGATGATGAAAAATAATAATAATAATAATAATAATAATAGCAGTATTTCACAACTTTTTGTATTGATAGGTTGGGTCCCCATAGATAAGTAACTATTACTCAAATAAGATGATAAAGACAGTTAATACAAAACCTTTTCCTAAGATTCTGGGCAATGCTCTGAAAAATTTAGTCAGTAACCATGGGAAGATTAAGCTTAAATTTAGATCACAAAAGTAATGAGGCCTATGTGTAAGAAATGTGACAAGATTTGACACACTACTCTCTGTGTAGATACTTTATCCAAAACCCTTGTGGTTGTTCTTCACCCTTTCCTCTTCTAGAGGACCAGTGACAGCAGAGATTATTTCCAAAATCACAAAGAATTAATTCAAATTTAGAAAAATAACAGCCATTCTCTTGATACAAATATGCAATTTTCAAAAAAAGAAATCCAAGCTATGAACAACTTTATGAAAAAAAGTGTCATTAATAAATGACAATTAAAATTAAAAAAAAAAAACTTTAAGATTACATGCCTTATATGTCAGAATAGCATGGGTAATAAAGGGACTATGACAAATATGGAAAAAAATAATTAATAACACCCATGCAATCCTTTACTTATGAAGTCCTTTAAAGTGATTTATAAACATTCCTTCATTTAATATTCAAAACAACTCTAAAAGGAAATCTATAAACTAAGATTAATTTAATTGTATATAAGACAAAACTGAGATAGAAAGATTAAGTGCTTTGTCCCAGGTCACAAAATAGACATATTTGCCTAGTACTTTAAGGTTTGCAAAAGACAAAACCTCTCTCCAAGAAAGAGGTAAGTAATCCAAGGACTACTATTTTCATTTCACTGATGAAAAAATTGAAATTTTGAGTAGCTAAAGGAGTTGTACATCATCTGCCTGGGAGGGGATAGCTGTCAAGATATGTAAGGTAGGATTTAAAACCAGAGTTTCTGACTCCAAATCTAGCATTCCATTCATCACAACATGCTTCCTTTTAGTGTTTAACAGAATTTTAAGACTAGAAGAGGCAGTCAGACTTATTTTATCTAACACCCACCCTGTTTTTTTTTTTCTTTTTCTGATGAGGAAATGGAGGTTTATTTAGCCTATCCATGATTACAGGATTAGCATCAGAATTAACAAAATCCTGATTGTTTAAACTGTTACATTTCTACTGTCCCATAAAATAATGTCAATTCTTAACTAGTTTTTAAATAATCTGAACATTAATGTTTTATTTAATGCAGTCTACTGGGGTTTTTTTTTAATTTAAATATGTTATAGGATTTTCATAAATAAGCTGTCCTTGGAAATATATTAACACCTTGAATGCAGCTATAAATATTTGTTTTATCTCCACTTTATCTATAATGCCATAATTTAGGGAGCAGAAAATACTGAGTGAAACCTTAAGCATTCTACATAATCTGTCAAAGTGAGATACCGGTATCAATGCCAGACTTTCCATATTAGAAAAGCAGACACTCCATTTTCTACGAAATGAACAAAAATTATCTGTCAGATACAAGCTCAGTATAAGAACTTAATGTAGGGTTGATGGAAATCATCTATATCCTTTAATTTTTACATCCTTTAATTCTGCTTCTAATAGTAAATAATTAATTTATATAATTTGGGGGCAGAGCCAAGATGGCAGAGTGAAAAGGTGACTTTCTGCCTCTCCTCCGATCTTCTCTCAAATCAACAATAAAATAAGCCTCTGAACTGATCTTCAAGTCAACGAACTCAGAAATATGTGGACACTGCTCTCTGGATAACTTCATATCAGGTTAGTCGGACTCTGACAGAGAGATAAATGGACGACTCCTATGTAGGCCAGAAGTGAGGGTGGGACTCAGCTCAGCTCCTCCTGGCAGAAATTTCAAACTCCAAACTCCAAATTACAAACACCTGGAGTTTATCTGAGGCACTTGGGACACTCTGCCCTGATTGGGGGCAGGTGTTCTGGCAGACTTGCCTTGTTTAAGGAGTCATTCAGACTTAGTCCTAGCCCCCACTGGCCCAGCACCTTAAGTCAACTTCCCGAAGTGCCCCAGGGCAAAGCTTTTTCAGCCACCGTTTTTTTCTGTACCTTAAAGAGATATCTATGCTGTCTAAAAAAAAATGAAGAATTAAAAGAGAGCTCTCACCATAGACAGCTTTTATAAAGAGAAAGAAGTAATGATCACCCCCAGATCCAGAGGTTCCTTTAGACAAAACTCAAGAGAAAATCAGCAAGGACCATCACTGGTCCCCTTTTCAAAAGGCCTTTCTGAAAGATTGCATAAA
>JAJPUD010019421.1:13679-26587 GCA_023553655.1 Myrmecobius fasciatus | reverse complement strand
GCAACAGTCCATGCAACCTATCTAAAAATTGACCATGTCTTAGGGCATAAAAACCTCAAAATCAAATGCAGAAAGGCAGAAATAGTAAATGCAACCTTTTCAGATCATGATGCAATAAAAATCACACGCAGTATAAGGCCAGGAGAAAATAAACCAAACGTTTATTGGAAATTAAGTAATCTAATACTGAAGAATGAATGGGTAAATGAGCAAATCATAGACACAATCAATAATTTCATCCAGGAGAATGACAATAAAGAGACAAAATGCCAAAATTTGTGGGATATGGCCAAAGCGGTTATAAGGGGCAATTTTATATGTCTAGATGCTTACTTGCACAAAATAGAGAAAGAAAAGATCAACAAATTAGGCTTATTATTAAAAAAAAACCTTGAAAAAGAACAAATTAAAAACCCTCAATTAAATACCAAATTGGAAATTCTAAAAGTGAAAGAAGAAATTAATAAAATTGAAAATAAGATAACTATTGAGTTAATAAATAAAACTAAGCGTTGGTTCTACATAAAAACTAACAAAATAGATAAGCCTTTAGTTAATTTGATAAGAAAAAGGAAAGAGGAAAATCAAATTGTTAGTCTCAAGAATGATAAGGGAGAACTTTCCTCCAATGAAGAGGAAATTAGAGCAATAATTAGGAGTTACTTTGCCCAACTTTATGCCAGTACATTTGATAATCTAAATGAAATGGAGAAATATCTACAAAAATATAGATTGCCCAGGTTAACAGAAGAGGATATAAATTATTTTAATAGCCCCATATCAGAAAAAGAAATAGAACAAACTATTAATCAACTCCCTAAGAAAAAATCACCAGGGCCAGATGGATTTACATGTGAATTCTACCAAACATTCAAAGAACAATTATTTCCAATACTACACTAACTATTTGAGAAAATAGGGACAGAAGGTATACTGTCAAAATCCTTCTATGAGACCGATATGGTGCTGATAGCTAAACCAGGTAGGGTGAAAACAGAGAAAGAAAACTGTAGACCAATTTCCCTAATGAATATGGATGCAAAAATTTTAAATAAGATATTAGCAATGAGATTAGAGAAAGTCATCCTCAGGATAGTACACTATGACCAAGTAGGATTTATACCAGGGATGCAGGGCTGGTTCAATATTAGGAAAACTATCAGCATAATTAATTATATTAATAACCAAACTATCAAAAACCATATGATTATCTCAATAGATGCAGAAAAAGCCTTTGATAAAATCCAACACCCTTTCCTATTAAAAAACACTAGAGAGTATAGGAATAAATGGGCTTTAACTTAAAATGATCAGTAGCATCTATTTAACACCATCAGCAAGCATCATATGTAATGGAGACAAACTAAAACCATTCCCAATAAGATCAGGAGTGAAACGAGGCTGCCCACTGTCACCATTACTATTTAATATTGTATTAGAAATGTTAGCTTTAGCAATAAGAGAAGAAAAAGAGATAAAAGGAATCAGAGTAGGTAATGAAGAAACCAAATTATCACTCTCTGCAGATGACATGATGGTATACTTAGAGAACCCTAGAGACTCAACTAAAAAACTACTAGAAACAATTCACAACTTTAGCAAAGTGGCAGGATTCAAAATTAATCCACATAAATCATCATCATTTTTATATATTACCAACAAAGTTGAGCAGTAAGAGATACAAAAAGAAATTCCATTCCAAATACCAGATGATAGGACAAAATATTTGGGAATCTATCTGCCAAGGAAAAGTCAGAAACTATACAAAGTAAATTACAAAACACTTTCCACACAAATAAAATCAGACCTAATCAATTGGAAAAATATTAAGTGCTCATGGGTAGTCAGAGCGAACATAATAAAAATGACAATACTACCGAAACTAATCTGTCATTGCAAAGAGTAATAATGTGGTTTCTTCATTACCTACTCTAATTCCTTTTATTTCATTGTTGTTGCCATTTTTTTCTATTTTAATTCTTGTTGTCCTAGGTAGTGAAAAAGTTGAAATTATTTTACCTTTGGTGAACAATTTCTATTTTAGGGAGATTTAATACATTATACAAATTGGAGAAATTGTTTAGTCTATGTGCCTATTGCTCTTGTGACTCAAGGTTATATAGTTCTTGGGAAAGATTTAAAACTAGATATTATGTTGCCAAACATAATGCCTTTTAATTAGTCCGTAGAGTCTCTCATTATAACTAATACCTAATGTTTAGAAGTTTTCTTTTTTTTTATCAAGTCTGAAATTTAAATGTTACCTTTTTTATTTTTATTTATTTTTTTATTAATTCCTTGATCAGAGAAATTTTTGCTGATCTTTTACCTACTTTTATTTATATTTTAATTCCTTGATCAGAATAATATTTGCTGATCTTTGATTCCTTAGTGTGAAATCTGAATAATCTTAGGAATTTCTAAGTGTTGTGACACTTTATGGAATGTATCAGAACAAAATCTATTAGTTTGAAAAGAAAAATTCTGAAGTGTTTGATGTGCAAAATGGAGAATTATTTATTTGTTTGCCAATTTTCTTTCTGCTGGACAATTTAACTTTACTCAGATGTACATATGTTATACTAACTAGAGAATTAGACTAAGTCAGATCAGATGTCTTGGATTCAAGTTTTCCTTCTTCCAACAACTGACTGTGTGATATTAGATAAATCACTTCTGTTTCTGGGGCCTTGACTACCCCATGTTTAAAGTTTGTATTAGATATATTCTTTTCCCTTTCAGCTTTTATAACTAATATATATATATATATATGTATATATATATATATATATATATAACCAATTATATAAATTTGGTTCCCATTTATATAAGCTGCAGAATGAATACTGGTAGTTTAGATATTTTAATGTTTATTTTATGGGCAAAGGTCTCAGAAAAATTAAATGACCTGCTCAAAGTCATACAATAATGCTAAATTCTCTATTTCTTCCAACACCAAATGCAGTTCTCTTTCCATAATACTATACTCACTCCTCAACATACTCTGATTATACCTTAAGATCATTAACTAGCAAAATAAATTAAAGCAAATGAAATACCTTTTGAAACACTTGAGGTATATTTATACATAAATATAGTTTTAAGTAAAAGTAATAGGATGAAGGGGTTCTGAAAAAGCAAGTGCATACTGATAATCTCACATCGATTAAATCTCTTTTTTTCTCCCCTTTATAAATTGAGCTTTTATTATGAAGAAAAGTTTAGGACTTATTCATTATTACCCCTCCACACACACATCCCCTATCACCATGTATAGTGTGAAAAAATTCATTGTTTGAAAATATCAATTATGTGAGAAGGATTCAGAAACTACAGAAGCATTTAAGGATGGCTCCAATAGGTATAGGCAGCTAAGTGGCTTGGTGGAAAGAACTCTCAAACATTCATTTGCTGTGTGATCCTATTCAAGTCCTGTACTATTTGCCTTAATCCAGTAGAGAAGAGAATGACAAATTACTCCCATATTTTTGCCTATAAAATCCTAAATGGTGTCTCAACAAATTGTACAAGAATGAAAAATGAATGAATAATAAAAACACTGGGGTGTAATCCTGTATTTTATATTAATTTCACTATTTACTTTCCCTCAGACTCAATTCGCTCTTCTATAAAATTAGGAGATTGGATTCTCAATTTTCTTTCACCTTTAAGTATTTAGAAACAAAATTTCTTTAAAATCATAATAGATCACCTATAATTTTCACTTTGGATCGGAGATTTACAACTGGAAGAGATTTCAGAAGCCATCAATTCCAACCCTCCTTTTTCCAGAAAGGTCAAATGATTAGCCAATCATCACACAGGCAATAAATATCATAGGTGGAATTTGAATCTGAGTCTTCCCAACTCCAGCTTCAGGTTTTATTACATTGTATCCTTGCAGGCCATATATCTTAAGAAGAATTGATTGGAGAAATGCAAATTAAAACAACCCTGGGGTAGTACCTTACACTTCTCAGATTGGATTAGATGACAGGAAAAGATAATAATAAATGTTGGAGAGGATGTGGGAAAACTGGGACACTAATACATTGTTGCTGAAGTTGGGAACTGATCTTACTATTCTAGAGAGCAATTTGGAATTATACCCAAAGTCCTATAAAACTGTACATACTCTTTGATCTGGAAGTCTCATTACTAGGTCTATATTACAAAGAGATTATAAAAGAGGAAAAGGGACACATTTGTGCAAAAACATTTGTAGCCGCTATTCTTTTTGTGGTGGAAAAGAATTAAAAATTGAATGGGTGCCCATTATTTGGGGAAGTTGAGATAATTATTGACTGAATTTGTTGTATGCTAAGACATGGTATATGGATGTAATGGCATATGAGGAATAATAAACAAGTTAATTTTATAAAAGTTTGGAAAGAATTGACTGAATTGATGTTGACTGAAGTAAGCAGAACACAGAGAACATTGTATCAACACAACAAGAAGATTATGTGATGGCCCAAACGTGATGGATTTCTCAACAATGCAGTAATTCAAGGCAATTCCAATAGACTTGGAATGGTAAATATCATCCACATACAGAGAGAGAATTCTGGAGACTGAATATAATTAGAAACATAGTTTATTCATCTTTTTGTTTTTTACTTTCTCATAGATTTGCTTTTTGGTCTAATTTTTCCTGTACAATTAGACAAAATAGAAATATGTTTAAAAGAATTGCACATATTTAGGCCATATCAAATTTCTTGCTGCCTTAGGGAGGCAGGAAGGAGGTAAAACATTTGGAATACAAAATCTTTCAAAATTGAATGTTGAGGGTCAGCTAGGTGATGCAGTGGATAGAGTATCAGTCCTGAATTCAGGAGGACCTGACTTCAAATCTGGTCTCAGAATCTTCCTAGCTTTGTGACCCTGGGCAAATAACTTGACCCCAATTGCCTCAGCAAAAAAAAAAAAATGAATGTTGAAAACTACCTTTACATATTTTTGAAAACATTAAATACCACTGAAAATTTTTTTAAAGATGTATCAGCTTTTGTTTTGAATTTTTGTTTTTCTGAAGAACCAATTATTGAGTTGAATCACTTATTTGAAGTACATAGGGAGATTTTAGAATAATGCTGGAATTTCTCCAAATCAGAATAGTCCAATGATGACAGTGTACCAACACAGGAAATAATGGTCTTGCTTAGAATGTTTGTGGCAGCCCTTTTTGTAGTGTCTAGAAACTGAAAACTGAAGGGATGCCCATCAATTGGAGAGTGGCTGAATAAATTATGGTACATGAATGTTATGGAATATTATTGCTCTGTAAGAAACGACCAGCAGGACGATTTCAGAGAGGCCTGGAGAGACTTGCATGAACTGATGCTGAGTGAAACAAGCAGAACCAGGAGATCATTATACATAGCAACAACAATATTACATGATGATCAATTCTGATGGACATAGCTCTCTGCAACAAAGAATTGTCTCAAACCAGTTCCAATTGTTCGTTGAAGAAAACCATATACACCCAGAGAGAGGGATATGAAATATGGACCACAACATAACATTTTCATGCTCTCTATTGAGGTTTGCTTGCATTGTGTTGCCTTTCTCTGATTTTCTTTTTTTTTTCTTGTACATAGGATTTTTCTTGCACAACTTGTCAAGTATTTCAACATTATTAACATGTAGTGGACTTCCTGCCATCTAGGGGAGGGGAGGGGACTGGGGGTAAAATTTGTAATGGAAAGCTTTGTAAATTTCAATGCTAAGGAACTACCAATACATATGTTATACAAATAAAAAGCTTTAATAAAAAAATAATGGTCTTGCTTTCCATAAATGTTTTGGTGCAGAGCATAGATAAGCTCCTACCTGATATGGTTTAGAGGGGATTGCTATAGTGGGCAAGAATTGGATATAATAGCCTATGAATTGCTTTCTGATTTTGACCTTCTCTCATTCTCTCTAGTGAAAGGATCTCAGTTTTTTGGACTACTAAGGACCTCAGTGTATAATTTAAAATGTATCTTCATGAAACCTGATGCATTTATATAGCCAGAATATAATTTAGAAATGGAAGGTAGAAATAATCTGGTAAAATAGTTGAATCAAATAAAGATGTATTAGTAATTCCATTATTTATGGATTTTGCATTCATTTTTATTTTTAAATAGTTATTCTTACTTGGATTATTTATTTTATTTTCGCTTCTGTATATGTGTAACTATTAATGTTATCACCCAAAGTCTCTAGGGAATTTTTGCTGTTGATGGATTCTCTTATCGATCTTTTAGGGAGAAGGATTTTATGTTTTAGGCATTACTTGTATAATGGAAAATTTTTACATTTATTTTCTTCCCCATTCACACATTACCCTTTGGCTTTTGTACTAAAGATTTTGAATATATCAGTACCTTGTTGTCCATTTAACAAACTTCATGTTTTTGATATAAATACATGGGTATTAAAATAATATGTATCTCTGTGGGTGGGGCAATTCAAGAACTTCATCACTAAAAGTTTTATTCATTTTTTGCAGTGGAACTAAAATTCTATGTATGTATGTATGTATGTGTATATATATGTATATATACATATATATGTATATATATCCTACAGAATTTCATAAAGTAATCTAGGCCCTGGAGATACAAAAGCAATTAAAGCAAAAATCTTTCTATCTTCAGGTTATCTATATTCTATCAGGTGTTATGATATATAAATATATATTATGTTGTTATTATAGTCAAAGAGCTCCAGATGCAAATAAAATCCTTGACATGAAGAAGCTCACAATCTGATTTTAAAAGGCATATGTGGGTCTTCCCATATAGGAAGGCCACATGGAAAATTGGGTACAATAGCAAAATAGATGCAAGGTATCATCTCTGATTTCATGGTCATTTATAAAATCATATTGATTTTTCATTATTGATCAGATAACTGTAAATTAAGACAATCCCTCTCATATTGCCTAATGACAGGAAAAGACAATGATGAATGTTGGAAGGGATGTGGAAAAACTGGGACACATACATTATTGGTGGAGTTGTGAACTAATTCAACAATTCTGGAGAGCAATTTGGAACTATGCCAAAAGGAATATCAAACTGTCCATATGCTTTAATCCAGGAGTGTCTCTACTGGTCCTGTATCCCAAAGAAATCATAAAAAGAGAAAAAAATCCATATATACAAAAATATTTGTAACACGTCTTTTTGTACTAGCATAGAACTTCAAACTCAGTGGATGTCCATCAGTTGTAAAATGACTGAATAAGTTATAGTATATGAATGTTATGAAATAGTATTGTTCTGTAAGAAATGATCAACAGATGATTGCAGAGAGGTCTGGAGAGACTTACATTAACTGATGCTAAGTGAAGTAACTAGAACCAAGAGAACATTGTACACAATAACCATAAGATTATATGATGATCAGTTCTGATGGATGTGGCTCTTTTCAACAACAAAATGATTTAGGCCAGTTCCAATGGTCTTGTGATAGAGAGAGCCATCTGCATTCAGAGAGAGGACTGTGGGAATTGGGTGTGAATCACAACATAGTATTTTCACTTTTTTGTTTTTGTTTGCTTTCATTTTATTGTCTTTCTCATTTTTGGCCCTGATTTTTCTTGTGCAGCATAATTGTGGAAATGTGTATAGAAGATTTGCACATGTTTAACATATATTGGATTATTTACCATCTAGGGGAAGGTGTGAGGGATGAGGGGAAGGAAGAGAGAAAAAAAAATTGGAACACAAGGTTTTGAAAAGGTGAATCTTGAAAGCTACCTATGCATTTCTTTTGAAAATAAAAAGCTTTTAGAAATAAAATTAAATAAAAAAACAAAAAAAAGAAAAAAAGTCCTATTGATTTTTGACATAGAAAAATTATTAAAGTGTCCGTAGTTCTTTCATGGCAAGAACTTTTCTAGATCTTCAGTCAACTATAGAACCTGAAGAGCATACCAATAGGTTATATTACTATCACCACCACTACTACTACTTGTTGTTGTTCAGTTTTTTTTTTTTGAGTCCTATCTGACTTTTCATGATTCCATTTACATTTTTCTTAGCAAAAGTTTGTCATTTCCAGCCTAATTTCATTTTACAGATGAGAAACTGAGGCAAACATAATTGGGACTTTTTTAGGGTCACCTAGCTACTAAGTACCTGAGACAGGATTTGGATTCAAGAAGATGACTCATCTTCCACATTTTTCTTCTCTTTCTCTTCTTCCTTTCTTCCTAATTATCATTTCCAGCATTTAAAGATTGCAAAGTACTTTAAAATGTTATCTCATTTTACTCTCACTCACAATACTCTTGAAGGATAGGTATTATTATTTCTCTATTTTTTTATATTGGGAAACTTAGAGAGAGAAAAATATTAGTGACATTTGAACTGTGGTCTTCCTGACTCCAATCCTAGCTGGATCTGCACCAGCCAGGGCCCCATGTCTTCACAGTGGTTGCTTCCCTGGGATCTGGCAGGAAGCAGGACCTGTGATTTAAGGGATGCTGCTTTTTCCAAGGATTAATATTTCAACTCCTCATTGGCAGGAGGGAGCACATTCCAAGAGTGGTGGATGACTCTGCAGAGGCAGTGAAATATAGAAATCACAAAAGTGAGTGTTTCTATGTGACTAGAACAAGGAGATAATGAATTAGAAAAATGGGAATAAAGGTCAAAGACCTTGTGATATTATAAGAGTATGGGTAAGGATGGCTTTTATTTCTATTTTATGAATTTCTATTCATAGAGCATTCCATGAATTGATTTATCCTTTGGTTTAAGCCCATTATTTAATGGAAACACTATATCATAGGTAGTGAAACTATTCTTTATTCCACTTTATATATGAGGTGTTACTCACAGAAGTGGAATGACTTGTCTACACACACATAATAATGCTGGTCATATTTAACAAGGGTAAAGAATGTGATTCATCCGTGGGTTAATAGGAATATTGAGAAAAATGCTAATCAAAAATTGCATCTTCTCAGAGATATGGAGACGTTCATCAACATAAATTAGAAGAAATGTGGGACAGTACAAAGGGGATCAGAAAAAATTAAGCTTAAATCCTATCCATGTGACCAAAACAAATTACTTAATCCCATTTTCCCACCCATAAAATAAAAATATTTGACAGCATAGATTCTCTGGTCTTGTCCAGCACTAAAGCTTTGATTTCATCCTAAGTAGAGGAAGAGGAGTGAATGAATGAATGAATTGGTGAATGCATGAAATGTGGATCATTGCAAGACCCCAAGATGTAAGCTGCTACCACAATGGTATGAAATATATATTATTTTTCTTTAAGGGTGAAAGTGTGTTTTAGAAATTTAACAGAAAGTATAGACATTAGAAAGAAGAAAAGTTTTATTTGATGTGGAGAGCATTTAATTATTGGTTTATATTGGGAATATATTATATTGGGAATATATTGGTTACATGGGAATAACCAATAATCTTATTGGTTTATCTGTGGCTATTGTTGGCCAGTTGATACATGATCATTTCTGATTGTTCTTCCCTCAGAAATATCTCCTCCCTAAGTAATACTTTTCAGAGTATGTACTATTTGTTTTATACTGGATTTCTTCTCCCTAAATGCTTTCATTCTGAAGATGTAATTTATCCCATCATTAAAAAGGTAGATTTAAATTTATTTTCCTTCTTTCTTTTTTTTCCTTCTTTTCTTCCTTCCTTCTTTTCTTCCTTCCTTTTTTCTTCCTTTCTTCCTTCCTTCCTACCTTTCTTCCTTCCTTCCTTCCTTCCTTCCTTCCTTTCTTTCTTTCTCTCTGTCTGTCTGGCATTTTTTTTAAATTTAGAGGCAATATAATTGCTCTTGGTTTTTTTTTTCTCTTGTATACTGTTTCTTTCTCTTTTATACTGAATTTATTCTGAATAATAATGAATAAAAATCTTGATAACTCAAAGACCAAGGAAAATGTAGACTATTTGGATTTGAATGTGACCCTATGACCCACTAATCATATGACCTTGAACAAATTTTTATAACTTTCAGCTTAATTTTCTTCCCTTGTAAAATGGAAAAGATCATTTTTGTAAGACCCAATTTTGGGGAACAGCTATCAGGATCTTATAAAATGGATAGAGCACCAACCCTGAAGTCAGGACGACTTGAGTTCAAATGTGACCTTAGACACTTAACACTTCCAGCTGTGTGATCCTGGGCAAGTTGCCTCAGCAAGAAAAAGAAAAAAAAAAAAAAAAAAAAAAAGTACAGAAACAGTGCATCTTCATTTAATTTCTCTAAACCTCAATTAACTCATTCTAAAAATAGGGATAAGAGTTGTTTTATTTTCTATGTCATAAAGATGTTTTCACCAACACATATAATTAAGCCTTAAAGTTTTAGAGAAGTGTGAGATATAAACATTGAGGATAATAATGAGGTTTGCAAAACAGTTTTCATATACTCTCATTTGATTTATACAACAATCCAGATAGGTACATGTGATTATTATTCCTATTTTTCAGATGAAAAAACTGAGGTTATAGGAAGTTAAATAACCTTTCCAGGGTCATAAAACTCATAAGAATTATATCAGGATTTGAGCTCTAGGGGGCAGAACTAAGATTTTGGAGATTAGACAGGTCTTTTTCTGAGCTCTTCCTGGCATGCCTCAGATCAACACTAGATCACGCATCTTAACTGCTTTTGGAGTGACAGAACCCACAAATATTTGGATTGTAACAAATTTATAGCAGAAGATATTTTAGAAACTTCAGAAACAGTCTGTTTCAATCAGACATGGGGGAAGGTGGCCAAGCACAGCCACAGTGTAGGGACCCAGGGAAGTGTGGTGCCAATATGCTAAGGAATATACAGAGGCTTTTAGCCAAAATACAGAAACATTACTCTGTCCTGCTTCAGAAGCCAGTGATCAGCAGACTATCTGTGAGACATTTGGCAATGCAAAGGCAAAAGACAAAGAGTGTGCCTGTAAATCCCAGAATAATATGTGACTTGACTATGTCCACTTAGCACAGGAAGAAAGTCAGCAGCACCAGTGCAGGGCAGCACAAAATCCTCTTGTGCCTATACAGGAAGCTTGGGACAATCTCCCTGTTTCACTAAGAGCAGACCTTAACCTTTTAAAATAAGCAAAAATGCAAAAAGAACTTTATTCATAGGTAGCTTTTTGGAGACAGAGAAGGGGGGCCTCAAACCCTGAGGACACTAAAGGCAAAACTCCTCAATAAAACCCCAAAGGGTGATATCAGTTGGTTTCCATCTAACAAAGCACTCTTTGAAGAATTCAAAAAAGAATTTTAAAAGAAAGAAGAAAAATGGGGAAAGGAAATGAGAACTTTTCAAGAGCGTTTAGAAAAGGAAACAGAAATTATCTGAAGAAACCACCTTATTAATTATATTTAGTGAAATTGAAAAAAAAGCATATAACTCCTTACGATTTAGATTTGAAAAAGAAACCAACTTGTTGAAAAACAGAATTTATGAAATGGAAAAAAAAATTCAACGAACAAAACACCTCATTTAAAAGTTCAGTTAGCCAAATGCAAAAGAAGGTAAAAAAGCTAACTGAAGAACATAATTCACTAAAAATTAGAATTGACCAAATGGAAGTGAATAATTCAATGTGACTTCAGGAGTCAGTCAAAGAAAACCAAAAAAATATGGAAAAAAATAAAAGAAAATGTAAAATATCTCACTGGAAAAACAACTGACCTGGAAAATAGATATAGGCAAGACAATACGAATTATTGTCCTTCCTAAAAACTATGATTAAAAAAAGAAACAAACAAAAAAACAATCTCAACATAATTTTTCAGGAAATCAAGGAAAACAACATTGATGTTCTAGATCCAGAGGGTAAAGCAATCCATTAAAAGAATTCACTGATCACCTCCTGAAAGAGACACCAAAATGGAAAGTCCAAGGGGTATTGTAGCTAAATTTCAGAATCAAAAAATCAAGGAGAAAATATTGCAAGCAGCCACAAAGAAAAAACTTCAATATTGAGGAGCCACAAGCAGGATTACCCAAGAATTAGCAGCTTCCACTTTAAAGGATCTAAGGGTCTGGAATCTGAGGGGAAAAAAAAAAAAAAAATATCTTTCAAAAAAAAAAAAAACAAAAAACAAAAACTTTACATTTAATGAAACAGGCTAATTCCATTCATTTCTAATGAAAAGACCAGAGCTGAACAGAAAGTTTAATCTTCAAATACAGAACTCAGGAGAAACATAATAAGGTAAAAAGAAAAGGAAAAAAAAACTTTCTTTTAAAAATTAAAAAGTTTGGGGCAGTTAAGTGGTGCAATGGATAGAGCACCAGCCTTGAAGTCAGAAGGACCTGACTTCAAAACTTAATACTTCCTAGTTGTGTGAGCCTGGGATAATCACTTAAACCTAATTGCCTCAACAAAAAAATTTGAAAAATGCAAAAAAATTAAAATTAAAATTTTAAAGTTTACATACCTATATGGAAAGGTGATACGTTTAACTCTTGAAAATTGAATCTCTGTTATAAGTATACTTAGAGGGTACAGGTATAATTTCATTTTATTTTGATAATAAAAAATAAACTAGAGATGGAAAGGTGACTATACTTAAAGAAAAGGAAAATTCAATTAAAATGAAGTAAATTACATCTAAGAGACAAAAAAGACATATAATTGAGGGAAAGAAGGGGTGTGAGCATTGTATGACCCTTACTCTAATCAGATTTCTCTCAAAGAGAGAATATCAGACATATTTAACTCTACAGAAAAAAAATGTCTCACCCTATAGGAAATAAGAGGAGAAAGGAGAAACGAAAGGGGAAGAAGCTATAAAAGAGAAAGGCACTTTGAGGGAGATGGAAATCAGAAGTAAAATACTGGGGAAAAGGGAAAGAGGGAAAGGAAAGATAAAAGTATAACTTAGTGAAAGCAAGATGGCAGGAAA
>JAJPUD010019421.1:1602-13279 GCA_023553655.1 Myrmecobius fasciatus | reverse complement strand
AGAGAGAGAGAGAGAGAGAGAGAGAGAGAGAGAGAGAGAGTACAGATAAAAGTCTATAGCAGAATCTATTATGCTTCAGATGAAGTTAAAAAAAAAGTAGGGATAGTGATCCTGATCTCAGATAGAGCAAAAGCAAAAATAAATCTAATTAAAAGAGATAAGGAAGGAAACTACATTTTGCCAAATGGTAGCATAGATAATGAAATGATATTAATATTATGTACTGAGTGGTATAACATCCACATTCCTAAAGGAGAGGTTAAGAGAGACTCAAGAAGAAATAGACAAGAAAACTGTACTAATGGGGGATCTCAATCTTGCTCTCTCAGAACTACATAAATGTGCCACAAAATAAATAAGAAAGAAGTTAAGAAGCTAAATAGAATTTTAGAAGAGTTATATATGATAGACCTTTGGAGAAAAGTGAATGAAGACAGAAAGGAATAAAAATTTTTCTCAGAAATTCCTGGAACCTATGCAAAAATTGACCTTAAAAACCTCAAATCAAATCCAGAAAGACAGAAAGAGTAAATGCATTTTTTCCGATCATAATGCAATCAAAATTACATGCAATAAAAGGCCAGGAGAAAAACAGATCAAAAATTAATTGAAAACTCAATAATCTAATTCTAAAGAATGAGAAGCTGAAAGAACAAATCACGGACACAATTGATAATTTCATCCAAGAGAAACACAACAATGAGACAACATACCAAAATTTATGGGATGCAGTCAAAGCAATTCTTAGGGGAAGTTTTAGATCTCTAGCTGCTTACTTGCATTAAATAGAGAAAGAGAAAATCAATGAACTGGGCAACTAAAAAAGGTAGGAAAAAGGACAAATTAAAAAACCCAATTAAATACCAAATTTGAAATTCTGAAAATAAAAGGAAAGATTAATAAAATTGAAAGTAAGAAATCTATTGAATTAATAAAATTGAGTTGGTTTTATGAAACAACCAATAAAAAAGATAAACCTTTAGTTAATTTGATTAGAAAAGGGAAAGAAGAAAATCAAATTGTTAGTTTCAAAAATGAAATGGGAAAACTTTACACCAATGAAGAGGAAATTAGAGCAACAATTAGGGGCTATTTTGCCCAATTACATGTCAATAAATCTGATGACCTAAGTGAAATGGATGAATACTTACAAAAATAGATTGCCCAGATTTGCAGACAAATAAATAAATTATTTAAATTGTCCCATTTTAGAAAAAAGAAATTGAACAAGCTATTAATCAACTCCCTAATAAAAAAAATCATCAAGACCAAATAGATATACATATGAATTCTACCAAACATTTAAAAATAATTAATTCCAATACAATGCAAACTATTTGTAAAAATAGGGAAAGAAGGAGTCCTACCAAGTTCCTTTTGTGACACAGTATGGTGCTGATAATTAAACCATGTAGGATGAAAACAGAGAAAGAACGTTATAGACCAATTTCTCTAATGAATATTGATGCAAAAAATCTTAAAAAACATATTAGCAAAAACATTACTGCAAATTGTCCCCTAGATAATATACAATGACCAAGTAGAATTTGTAACAGTAATGTAGAACTGGTTCAATATTAGGAAAACCATTGCTATATCAATAACGAAACTAACAAGAAACATATGATTATCTCAATTGATACAGAAAAAGCATTTGACAAAATCCAGCAACAAATACTAGAGAGGATAGGAATAAATGAAGTTTTCCTTAAAATGATTATTAGTATCTATTAAAAATCATCAGCAAACATCATATGTAATAAGGGAAAACTAGAACCATTCCCAATCGGGGTGAAACAAGGTTGTCCACTATTACCATTACTGTTCATTATTATATTAGAAATATTAGCTTTGGCAATAAGAGAAGAAAAAAATAAATGAATTAGAGTAGGTAATGAGGAAAACAAATTATCACTCTTTGCAGATGAGGTGATGATTTAGTTAGAGAAACATTGAGAAACAACTTTAAAAACCTACTAGAAACGATTCAGATCTTTAGCAAATTTGCAGAATACAAAATGAATCTACATAAATCTTCAACATTTTTATATATTACCAACTAAGTCCCCTAGCAAAAGATATATATATGCACACATACACACACACACACACACACACACACATATATATATATATATATATATATATATACACAGAGAAAGAGAGAGAGAGAGAGAGAATCTATTTAAAATAACTGTAGAGTATATTTCAACATATTTTATATGCATTGGACTACCTGCCATGTAGGGAAGGGGGTGGGGGAAAAGACGGAAAGATGGGTAATTTGAAGCGGAAAGTTTTGCAAGGATCAATGTTGAAAAATTATCTATGCATATGCTTTATAAATAACAAGTTTTAATAAATAAACAAATGAATAATAAAATAACCATACATAATGTAAAATATTGGGGAGTCAACCTGCAAAGGAAAAGTCAGGAACTATATGAACACAATTACAAAACGCTTTCCACACAAATAAAATCAGATCTAATCAGTTGGAAAAATATCAAGTGTTCATGGATAAACCAAGTTAATATAATAAAAATGATAATTCTACCTAAATTAATCTACTTATTTACTGCCATACCAATAAAAATCCCAAGAAATTATTTTACAGAGCTAAAAAGAGATCATAACAAAGTTCATCTGTAAGAATAAAGGTCAAGAATTTCAAGAAAAAAATTTTTCAGAGGAAACACTTTATTAAAGCTTTTTATTTGTATAACATATGTATGGATAGTTCTCCAGCATTGATCTTTACAAAGCTTTCCATTACAAATTTTACCCCCAGTCCCCTCCCCTTCCCCAGATGGCAGGAAGTCCACTACATGTTAATAATGTTGAAATAGTTGACAAGTTGTGCAAGAAAATCCTATCTACAAGAAAAAGAAAAAAGAAAATCAGAGAAAGGCAAGACAATGCAAGCAAACATCAATAGAGATCATGAAAATGTTATGTTGTGGTCCATATTTCATATCCCTCTCTCTGGGTGTATATGGTTTTCTTCAATGAACAATTGGAACTGGTTTGAGACAATTCTTTGTTGCAGAGAGCCACGTCCATCAGAATTGATCATCATGTAATACTGTTGTTGCTGTGTATAATGAACTCCTGGTTCTGCTTGTTTCACTCAGCATAAGTTCATGCAAGTCTCTCCAGGCCTCTCTGAAATCATCCTGCTGGTTGTTTCTTACAGAGCAATAATATTCCATAACATTCATATACCATAATTTATTCAGCCACTCTCCAATTGATGGGCATCCCTTCAGTTTCCAGTTTCCAGGCACTACAAAAAGGGCTGTCACAAACATTCTTGCACAGGTGGGTCCCTTTCCCTCCTCTAAGATCTCTTTGGGATATAGGCCCAGTAGAAAAACTGCTGCGTCAAAGGGTATGCACAGTTTGATAACTTTTTGAGCGTAGCTCCAAATTGCTTTCCAGAATTGTTGGATCCGTTCACAGTTCCACCAACAATGTATTAGTGTCCCAGTTTTCCTACATCCCCTCCAACATTCATCATTATCTTTTCCTGTCATTTTAGCCAATCTGACAGGTGTGTAGTGGTACCTCAGAGTTGTCTTAATTTGCATTTCTCTGATCAATAGTGATTTGGAGCAACTTTTCATATGACTAGAGATGGTTTTAATTTCATCATCTGAAAATTGTCTGTTCATATCCCTTGACCACTTATCTATTGAAAGGTGTCTTGAATTCTTATATATGTGAGACAATTCTCTATATATTTTAGAAATGAGGCCTTTATCAGAACTATTAAATGTAAAGATGATTTCCCAATTTGATGCTTCCCTCCTAATCTTGTCTGCATTAGTTTTATTTGTACAGAAACTTTTTAACTTAATATAATCAAAATTATCTATCTGGTGTTCAGTTAGGAGCTCCAGATCTTCTTTGGACATAAATTTATTCCGTCTCCACAGGTTTGAGAGGTAAACTATATTATGTTCCTCTAATTTGCTTACAAAATCACTCTTTATATCTAGATCTTGAACCCATCTAGATCTTATCTTGGTATGTGGTGTTAGTTATGGGTCAAGCCCTAATTTCTTCCACACTAGTTTCCAATTTTCCCAGCAGTTTTTGCCAAATAGTGAGTATTTATCCCAAAGGTGGGGTCCTTGGGTTTATCAAACACTAAATTGTTAAGGTTATTGCCTAGATTGTCCTGATAACCTATCCTATGCCACTGATCGACTGCTCTATTTCTTAGCCAGTACCAAATGCTTTTGATGACCGCTGCTTTATAATATAGTTTTAGATATGGTACAGCAAGGCCACCTTCATCTGCCTTTTTTTTCATTAATCCCCTTGAAGCAATTTCAAGAAAATTAATGAAAAAATGCAAATGAATGTGGCCTAACTGTACCAGATCTAAAACTATATTACAAAGCAATGGTCATCAAAATCATTTGTTACTGGCTAAGAAATAGAAAAGTCAATCAGTGGAATAGGTTAGAATCCCAAAACAGAATAGTCAAAAACCATAATAACGATAATATTTTAGTGTTTGACAAACACAAAAATTCTAGCTTTTGGGATAAGAACTCACTATTTGACAAAAAATGCTGGGAAATTTTTAATTAGTACGTCAAAAACAAGGCATTGACCTATACCTAACTCCCTATACCAAAATAAGGTCAAAATGGGTTCATCATTTAGACATAAAAAGTAATATTATAAGCAAATTAGATGAACTAAAGATTTGAGCTCTATGTAGTTTTCTCCAAGTTCAGTGTTCTCTCTTCTGTGCTACCTAACTGTGCTTGAAAGTTTGGCAAGCTTTTTTTTTTAAATTTCCCTGTCTTTTTTTTTTATTTGCAAAACATATGGATGGGCAATTTTTCAACATTGACCCTTGCAAAGCTTTCTGTTACAAATTTTTCCCTCCTTCCCCCCACCCCCTCTCCTAGGTGACAAGAAGTCTAATACATGTTAATTATGTTAAAATACTTGACTAATCAAAAATATGTGCATACATATTTATACAGTTATCTTGCTGTATAAGAAAAATCATATTTACAAAAAAAAACCTGAGAAGGAAAGCATAATGCAAGTAAATATCAATAGAGAACATAAAAATGCTATATTGTGGTCCACACTCAGATTTGGAAAAATTTTACATATATAATCTAATTTCAGTTTTGTAACAATTTTCCAAGGTAGAAACAGCAGGCATTATTATAGGTTACATTTTGTAGATAATGATATGTAGAATCTTAGAGATGACATCACTCCTCAGAGGCCCATAGTTAGTTAAGAGACAAATGGAGTATTTGAAGCCTGGCATATCTAGAATCAAGAAGGGCTTAATGGCTTCCTCAACTTGCTGAAGTTTGAAAGAATAGGTCTGAAAATCTTGATTCCCAGTTTAATTAACTTTGTACAGTAGTGTGAAATTTGGACCAGTTCCCAGCTCACCCAGTTGTATGCCTTTGCCTTCAAGTTTAAAAATATGAATGAGTGTCAATGATGGCTTTGTAATTTAAGCTCCTGTTCACAATCTAAATTCATTAGTGTTCAGTTAGCATGGAATATATTGCAGTGCCAGGTACAATGTATATTATCAATCAATGTAGACAGAAAACAGGGATCACAATGTAAGGAAGAAAACTTAGAATCTTCAACAGATTGACAGAATTTCTTTGCTGCTATACCAGACAATACCAGACACATCTGGTAGTTCAGTAAATATGACTTTGATTCTTTTTTTCTAAGTAACTGCATAAGCAAGTAACTACATAAGGCCTAAGCAAGATTGAAACACAAAAGCACCAAAAATACAAAAATGCAAATCTATCCTATACAAAGTAAAGTTCTGCTCTCTCCAGGGAGGAATCTTTTTGTAGGAATGGAACAATGATGCATTTAAGGTTAAAAGAAATGGCTTATAATCTGGACTTTTTTGTTGTTTGATCTTAGGTAAAGTAGTTAATTTCCATGAGACTAATTTATGTCTGAAACCTGATCTGATCCCTCTTCATGTATCCTTCACCCCCTTATCTTGCATTTATTTATTATCTTACCCATTAAAAAGTTAAGCTTCTTCAGCACAGGAATTTTCTTTCTGTTATCAAAACCTCTATTTTTTTTTTTTTTTACTGAATTTCCGTCTTTTTTTTTCAAGTAAAACTCAGATTTGCAAAGTAGATCATCGTGGGCTTCATTGCTCTTCAGAACAAATTATTCCAATTCCTCTTGTGCTTTCTGTTTGGTACAGAATTTTCTTAACTTTATTTGAATTCCCTTTCATTTGCATTTTGAAATCTTTCTACTTATCCTTTGAAGAATTTCTGCTTTCTTAATTCTCAATTCTCTCTTAAACCACTCTGGAAAAATGTATTGTGATTTCAGGTCAACTTCACCTTCCACAAGGTTTTCTGCCTAATTCAATGTTAGATTCAGTTCTCCCTGCTCTTGATTTTCTCCCATGCACTTTCTATGTCCTCCCTGATGTTGACTTCCTTTGGGTCTTGGTCTCAAAGTTACAGTCTCCTTCAATTCTAGGCTACCTCAAGAAGAATTTTAGATAGTCAGAAGTATCCCCACCTGGATGCTGTTCTCTTCCCTTAAGACCTAGTTTAGCAGTGCATCACAACACCCTCTCCTCTCCCTCACTTCTTCCTACACCCAAGATTTCATGCTCCAATGTCCTATCCAACTGCCTCTGTTGCTTATATCTCTAGTCTGGCACCAGCTTTTCAGAGAACTACAATGGTTTTTCAGGTAGCTCAGAGCTTTGCAAAGCTGGTGCCATGGGGTTATGGCTTTAAGCATGTTGTTACTTCTGAAAAGCTGTGGCCAGGCAGATTATCAAAGCAAACTTCCACAGACTGAATCCAGGGTCTCCACTATAAAGAGGGGACTGCAGTATGGGTATAGATATTATCACAAGCCTGTATTCCATGTGCTTGAACCTGGGAATGTAGCTTCATGCTAATGGCTTGGGGGGTAAGATAGGAGTGCTGAATAAGCTCACATTATTGATGTCTATTCATGTTTTGCTGTTCTGAATTTTTTTTTTATTCTGGATGTCCAAGAGCATGGACACATGATTTCTGTTTTAGAGGGACTGGAAACATCATGAGGATTAAAGAAAATGTTTCATACACCTTTTTTTTTCATTCTTTCTTCCCTTCCTCCTCTTGCTCTTTTTTTCTTTCTTCCTCTTCCCTTTGTCCCTTCAATCCTTTTTTTTCTTACCACATTCCTTCCTTCTTTTCTTCCTTCCTCTCTCTTTTTCTTTCCTTTCCTTTATTTTTCTTTCCCTTCCTTTTTCCTTTCCTTCTTTCATTTTTTATTTTTTCCTTTATCTTTCCTTCCCTTCCCTTTCTTTTCTTTTCCTTTATCTTTCCCTGTCCCTTCATCTTCCCCTTCTATTACCCTTTCCCATTCTCCCTTCCTTCTTTCTACAAATCAATTAATTCTCATGGGCCTCAGTTTCATCTACTCTAAAATGTGAGCAACAAACTACAATATTTCAAAGGAGCATTTACACTCTAAATAGATAATCCTGTATATAACTCAATCCTCACAATCATCTCTATGTCACCTAAGTACTCCAAATAACCCTCATTTATCAAAAAAACTTATTTAGAGGGTTAAATGTTTTGTCCAAGGTCACATAGCTATCTAGTGATGAAGCCATAATTTGAACTCATAATAGGACTTGAAATTCAGTGCTCTTTTTTTTCCAACAAGAGGAATCCTTCCAACAAGGATCACTCCAACAAGATATGATTAAGATTCTTACAAAGAATTCTATGTTGTCTAAAATTTTCACATTTAAGAAAATGCTTTGAAATTCTTAGACCCCAGGGATGATTATTTTCTTACTGCAGAAAGCTGACTGTGCATTCAAGCAGCTCATTAAGAAAGGAATCTGACAGAATATGAAAGACCTATTAACCAAACATTGTATGTAGAGTCAAAGGCAAAGGAAAGTGAGATACACATTGAATGGGAAGGCTTAGCTTGGGGAAAAGGCAAAAATGTTAAGCACCCAGCAGCCTACTTTTGCCTTTGATGCAGCTTCAAGTAATGCAGTCTGCTGCTCATTTTCATTTTTTTATTTTTATTTATTTTTTCTCTTTTTTATTAAAGATTTTTATTTGTATAACATATATAGGGGTAGTTCCCCAGCATTGATCTTTACAAAGCTTTCCATTACAAATTTTGGCCCCAGTCGCTTCCCCTCCCCTAGATAGCAGGAAGTCCACTATATGTTAATAATGTAATAATAGTTGTCAAGTTGTGCAAGAAAAATCCTATTGTCAAAAAAAAAAAATCAGAGAAAGGAAACACAATACAAGCAAACTCAATAGAGAGCATGAAAATGTTATGTTGTGGTCCATAATTCATATCCCCCTCTCTGGGTGTATATGGTCTTCTTCAGTGAACAATTGGAACTGGTTTGAGACAATTCTTTGTTGCAGAGAGTCATGTCCATCAGAATTGATCATCATGTAATATTGTTGTTGCTGAGTATAATGATCTCCTGGTTCTGCTCGTTTCACTCAGCATCAGTTCATGCAAGTCTCTCCAGGCCTCTCTGAAATCGTCCTGCTGTTCGTTTCTTACAGAGCAATAATACTGCATAACATTCATATACCATAATTTATTCAGCCACTGTGCAATTGATGGGCATCCCTTCAGTTTCCAGTTTCTTTTTTTTATAAAGCTTTTTATTTACAAAACATATGAGTGATTTTTCTACATTGACCTTTGCAAAAAAACTTTTTTCCCCAAACTATTCCTTTCCTTCCCCCCTCCCCCCACCCCTAGATGAGAGGTAATCTCATACATGCTAAATAGGATAAATTATATGACAAGTACAATACATGTATACATATCTATACAGTTATCTTATTGCACAAGAAACATCAGATCTAGAAAGAGAAGAAGAAAACACACCCTAAGAAGGAAAACAAAATGCATGGAAATATTCACAGAAAGCTTTAACATGCTGTGTTGTGGTTCACACTCAGTTCCCACAGGCCTCTCAATGGATGTATATGACTATCTTCATCGCTGAACAACTGGTTTGAATCACATCATTGTTGAGGAGAACCATGTCCATCAAAATTGATCAGCGTATAGTTTCCAGTTTCTAGCCACTACACAAAGGGCTGCCAGGAACATTCTGGCACATGTGGGTCCCTTTCCCTCTAAGATCTATTTGGGATATAGGCCCAATAGAAACACTACTGGGTCAAAGGGTATGCACAGTTTGATAACTTTTTGAGCATAGCTCCAAATCGCTCTCCAAAATGCTTGGATCCATTCACAGTTCCACCAACAATGTATTAGTGTCCCAGTTTTCCCACATCCCCTCCAACATTCATCGTTATCTTTTGCTGTCATTTTAGCCAATCTGACAGGTGTGTAGTGGTACCTCAGAGTTGTCTTAATATGCATTTCTCTGATCAACAGTGATTTGGAGCAACTTTTCATATGAATAGAGATGTCATTATGTCATTTCATATGACTAGAGATTAATTTCATCATCTGAAAATTATCTGTTCATATCCCTTGACCACTTATCTATTGAAGGGTGGCTTGAATTCTCATATATGTGAGACAATTCTCTATATATTTTAGGAATGAGGCCTTTATCAGAACCATTAAATGTAAAGATGATTTCCCAATTTGATGCTTCCCTCCTAATCTTGTCTGCATTAGTTTTGTTTGTGCAGAAACTTTTTAACTTAACATAATCAAAATTATCTATCTGGTGTTCAATTAGGAGTTCCAGATCTTCTTTGGTCATAAATTTATTCCATCTCCACTGGTCTTAGAGGTAAACTATACTATGTTCCTCTAATTTGCTTATAATAACATGCTTTATATCTAGATCATGAACCCATTTAGATCTTATCTTGGTATGTGGTGTTAGGTATAGGTCAAGCCCTAATTTCTTCCACACTAGTTTCCAATTTTCCCAGCAGTTTTTGCCGAATAGTGAATATTTATCCCCAAAGCTGGGGTCTTTGGGTTTATCAAACACTAAATTCTTAAAGTTATTGTCTAGATTATCCTGATAGCCGATAGGCATCATGTCAGAATACAGGATACTATGCCACTGATTGACTGCTCTATTTCTTAGCGAGTACAAAATGGTTTTGATGACCACTGCTTTATAATATAGTTTTAGATCTGGTACAGCAAGGCCACCTTCATCTGCCTTTTTTTTTTCATTAATCCCCTTCTAATCCTTAACCTTTTATTCTTCCAAATGAACTTTGCTACTATTTTTTCTAGATCTGCCAAATAATTTCTTGGGAGTTTGATTGGTATGGCACTAAATAAGTAGATTAGTTTGGGTAGTATTGTCATTTTTATTATATTCGCTCTGCCTACCCATGAGCACTTAATGTTTTTCCAACTGACTAGGTCTGAGTTTATTTGTGTGGAAAGTGTTTTGTAGTTTAGTTCGTATACTTTCTGACTTTTCCTTGGCAGATAGATTGCCAAATATTTTATGCTATCATCCGTTATTTGGAATGGAATTTCTTTGTGTATCTGTTGCTGCTGAACTTTTTTGGTAATATATAAAAATGCTGATGATTTATGTGGATTTATTTTGAATCATGCAACTTTGCTAAAGTTGTGAATTGTTTCTAGTAGGTTTTTAGTTGAGTCTCCAGGGTTCTCTAAGTATACCATCATGTCATCTGCAATGAGTGATAATTTGGTTTCTTCATTACGTAATCTAATTCCTTTTATCTCTTTTTCTTCTCTTATTGCCAAAGCTAACATTTCTAATACAATATTAAATAGTAATGGTAACAGTGGGCAGCCTTGTTTCACTCCTGATTTTATTTGAAATGGTTTTAGTTTGTCTCCATTACATACGATGCTTGCTGATGGTTTGAAATAAATGCTACTGATCATTTTAAGGAAAAGCCCATTTATTCCTGTACTCTCTAGTGTTTTTAATAAGAAGGGGTGTTGGATTTTATCAAATGCTTTTTCTGCATCTATTGAGATAATCATATGGTTTTTGATAGTTTGGTTATTAATATAATTAATGATTCTGATAGTTTTCCTACAATTCAACCAGCCCTGCATCCCTGGTATAAATCCCACTTGGTCATAGTGTACTATCCTGGGGATGACTTTCTGTAATCTCATTGCTAATATCTTATTTAAAATTTTTGATTCCATATTCATTAGGGAAATTGGTCTATAGTTTTCTTTCTCTGTTTTCACCCTACCTGGTTTAGCTATCAGCACCATATCGGTTTCATAAAAGAAATTTTGCAGTATACCTTCTGTCCCTATTTTCTCAAATAGTTTGTGTAGTATTGGAATTAATTGTTCTTTGAATGTATAGTAGAATTCACATGTAAATCCATCTGGCCCTGGAGATTTTTTCTTAGGGAGTTGGTTAATAGCTTCTTCTATTTCTTTTTTTCTAATATGGGGCTATTTAAATAATTTATATCCTCTTGTGTTAACCTGGGCAATCTATATTTTTGTAGATATTCCTCCATTTCATTTAGATTATCAAACTTACTTGCATAAAGTTGGGCAAAGTAACTCCTAATTATTTCTCTAATTTCCTCTTCATTGGAGGAATGTTCTCCCTTGTCATTCTTGAGACTAACAATTTTATTTTCCTCTTTCCTTTTTTTTTATCAAATTAACTAAAGGCTTATCT
>JAJPUD010019420.1:0-26587 GCA_023553655.1 Myrmecobius fasciatus | reverse complement strand
AAAAAAAAAAAAAAAAAATCCATGACAAATCATAATGCAACAAAATAGCGATTAATACAGGTGACACAAGGAAAAGCTATAGACCCAAATGGTGACTTTGTGACATTGTGAATGAGGACAAATCAGAAAGACTTAACTACGTGAAAGAGAATAACAAGGGATGAGACAACATAAAATCTCTGGGAGGCAGCTAAAGCGGGTCATAAAGAACATGGTTTATCTCTGAAAATATATTAACAAAAGAGAAGGAGGGAAGACTAAGGAACTGAGTAGACCATCAAAAACTGGAAAATCAACACGAACAAAACTCAAATTAGACCCAGAAGAGAACGAGATAAAATGGAAAACAAGGAGATTATAGAAATTATAGAAGATTATAGAAACCCAACGAGTTCTTTGAAAAGACTGGAAAAAATCCAACCACCTGATAAACTTCCAGTAATTTTCCTTAGGTCTCTTGCCCAGTCAGAGGATTGCTGAAACACAGTGTAAAGAGGGGTGTCCCTATACTTTGCCTGTATCTTAACACTTTAATATAGCTTCATTTGCCTTTTCTTCCCAGGATGCCTAGTGCCTGGGGGATGTGAACTATTATTGGAGGCATGCTGGTGCACATAGTCATGGGAATTTAAAAAATGAACCCTGAGAAGAAAAGAGGAAAGGAGGGAAGGGGGGGGGAGGGTAGATGAATAATATGGTGTGCCACGTCCTGCTGGGTTTTTGAAAGAGACTTTGAGATTTTGACCACCCCTCCTGCTCAAGTCGTCAGCTGTGGAGCACTCAGGCCCTTCTTGGAGTTTTCCTCGCTCCGGCCTAGCTTGTGGACTCATTTTGTTCTGAACTCTTACAGACCCCACATCCTGCATGGGAACAACATCCTCTGGAGCTGAGCAGTGGCCTTCGGGTCGTGCAGATGCCAGTGTTCCTCAGGGATGGCCCATCCCTCCCTGGTCTATTCCCCCTCGCCGGAGAATGACTAGAGGCAGGCCAGTGATTTGACTGGATGACCCCAAACTGAGTGTGCCTCGGTCATTTCCATGCCCAGGAGAAGGCCGAGAGAGGAGAATTTTGACCTTGGGAGGTGGTGGTGTCGGTTGCATTTTTGGGGCTCCAGGTACCTGCTACTGCTTGATAAGAACATGCTTTTCCCTGATTCAATGAAACTGGCCTTTGGTACTCTGGTGTGAAATGCAGCTGATTTGTTTATAGCAACCG
Organism: Myrmecobius fasciatus; assembly: GCA_023553655.1. Classification (NCBI taxonomy): domain Eukaryota; kingdom Metazoa; phylum Chordata; class Mammalia; order Dasyuromorphia; family Myrmecobiidae; genus Myrmecobius; species Myrmecobius fasciatus. The sequence continues at coordinate 25,372 of JAJPUD010019420.1, read as the reverse complement.
GCTCTAAGAGGAGGGAGTTTCCTGGGGGATGGGGGCTAAGCCAATAAAGAGCATCTTGAATCTGGAACCCAAGTAGTCGTAAAGGGTGGCAAGAAAAAATGGAGCCAACCCCCTGGGGAAACTGTTCGATTTCATAGTATTTCTCAAGTCATATTGTAGGCAGAGTTGGCCAAACTGTAGCCTGGCCGTTCTCCAGAACCAGCCTCATTCCCTCTTTGGCAGAGGGACTATGTAACTTAATTCAATAGGGCGCTAATGTCCCGTTGGGAACTCAGACGAGTCTAATAACCAATTGTTCATTTAACTGTAGCAGGGAGGATTTAGACATTAGGGAGAACTTACCAACTGTCTGAGTAATATGATACGCTGGGAAATATTTACTACTGAGGGAAATCTTCATAAGATTTTATCTTTCTCAGAAGGTTTGAGGTCAGGTGAATAGACTAGATGACCTGTCTAGACTCTGTCAGAGCTCTATTTTTTATTTTTTTTCTTCTTTAAAAACAAACAAACAAACTGTGGGATTGAGAAAGTGCTGATTAAACTTGGCTTCCTTGCTCTCTTTTTGCCTAAGTCACAAGGTCAGTCCCACCATTTGTCTTCTCTGCAGAACTCAGACTAATTTGAAATTAGGAGAGTGTTAGAAATGAAAGACTCATCAAATTTGGAGAATTGGAAGGAGCATTAGAGATTTGAAATGAAAAGCCAGATTTAGGGCATTTTTTCTCCTTTTGCACACGTGGGGATCCAAGCCCAGGAAATGAGGGAAGAGGTTTGCTGAAAGTCACAGGACCAGTTGGTAGCAGGCCTTAGTAGATCCAGTTTTCAGAATAACCCTCCGAGGAAGGCTTTATCTTATTGCAGGTCCAGAGAACTCCAGAGTCTCATCTCCCCTTCTACAATTTCTCTGTTCCGCCGCCCCTGCAGCCCAGGTAGAGTTAAATCCTAGAAATTCTGACACCGAGGCACCTCTCAACTTGCTCCTAAGGTAGCACCCTTGTGGTGTTCCCTCCTCGCCTCTCCACTCCTGGTCCCCCCTCTGCACAATCACGTAACTCTGGGTCTATCCTGTCCTGGTCTCTGAGAATTCACCAGCCATCTTCCTGCAGGGGTACCCAGGTACCCAGCCCCTCCACTGCCCCCCGAGAACGGTAATCAAATCCCCACTGCAGTTGCCTCCGGGAAGGACACTCCAATGCATTGCCCTATTGTTCCCTTCACTATCCCTGTGACCTCCTGGCGGCCACAACAGCCCTCTCTGGCTAGCACCCTGATGTATATGTGCTCTCTCCCTGTTAGAATTTCCAGCTCCTTCAAGGGAAGGTGCTGTTGGGCTAGCTCCTGTCCGTTGTCCCCCCATGCTTAGCACAGTCCCTGGCACATGGTAATAGCTAGCCTTGATGTAGTACTTGGAGGTTTGCGAACTGTTCTGCATATGTTTACTCATTTGATCCTCACAAGAACCCTGAGAAGCAGATGCTATTATTATCCCCATTTTACAGAAGAGGAAACAGTCAGGGATGTTAAGTGACTTCCTTGGGGTCAGGGAGCTAAGGAGGATTTGTAGTCATCTTCCCCAGACTCCAGGGGCGATGCTCAGAAGCGGCCACCTCTCATTTGTTCATTCATTCGTTCGTTCATTTGTTTGTTTGTTCGTTTGTTTGTTCGATCGTTCATTTGTTCGTTCGATCGTTCGTTGTTTGTTCCTTCGTTCGTTCGTTCGTTCAGTCATTCGTTTGCTCATTCGTTCATTCAGTGTGGTCTCTTCCCTCTGAGGACTCATTGCAGGAAAGTCGTCAGAGCTCAAGCATGTGTCTGAAAGGCCCAGATCAGGAAACACACACGTGAGGGAGAAGCCATGTGCTTTGGGATTAAAACTGGTTTTCCTCCAGACTTCTGATGAGGAGAACCTTGAAACTGCAGGCTCTTTGGGCAGGAAACAGACCTTAGAAGGTCACCAAGGCCACCCCAGACTTCAGGCAGAACCACCATTAAACATCCCCTCTCCCACCCCCGCCCCTTTACCCCCTCCCCATCCAGATGAGAATCCAGCCTAATTTTAAAAGCTTCCTATCTGTCTCCTGGGGGCATCTGAGCTTCCTCAGAGCTACCCCCCATTCCTCCTCCTGCAATTGGAGCCCATTTTCTTTCCAAAGAAAGCAGTGGGGATAATTCTGAAAGTTGCAAAGACCTTTGGGAAAGGACAGCTGAGGCAGACTGATGTCCTCGACTGGCCAAGCTGCCCAAGTCCTGCTAAGAGAGCTGGATAAGGGAAAGAAGGGAAATCCCAGAATCTCCAGCTTGAAGGAACCCCTGCCTGAAGTGGCAATCCTGGCAAGGAATCCTCCTGTCTCTCCTTCAAGACCTCCCAAGATGGGGAGCTCACTACCACCCCTGGCAGCCATTCCAGCTCCGATTGTTACAAAGCTCTTTCTTCTATTGAGACAAATTGCCCTCCCCAGAACTTCCACCCACATCTCCTGCTTCTGCCCTCAGGGTCCAAAGAGAAAAAGCACAATCCTTCTTTTGAGTGAGCCCTGCAAAGATTGAAAGACAGTAATGGTAAAGCCCCCTAAACCATCAAGGTTCCAAGTGAAAGCCCCAAGCTTTGTCCATTAATCATCCTGACATTTCTATGCAACTTCAAGGGTTCCAAAGTGCTTTACAGACATGCTCCCATTTTCTTCTGAGAACTCTCTTGGGAGCCACTCTCCCTGTTTTGCTGATGAGGAAACTGAGGCTGTGGTTAAATGACCTATCTTGGGCCCCATGATGAGGAATTGTCAGAGGCTACATCAGAACCCAGTTTTTTTCCACCTCCAACTCCAGCACTCTACTTTGTGATGTCCTCTATCAACAGATCCTCCTACTGGACTGCTCTTCAGATCTGGCGCCATTATAGTCCTCTGAATGGGCTCCAGCTTGCGGATGTCCCTCCCAAACGTGGAGTCCGGAAGTGGGTGCAATATTCCTGGCGTGGTCTGACCAGGGCCGAACGAGGCTGGCCGACTGCCATCAATGAGGAGCCGGCCTCGCCAGCACTGTTGCCGGGGCAGAAGTGGGTACCCACGGCTTTGTGCTCCATCAATGTGGCGACTTCATGGCGATCATGGCTACTTATCAATTCTGGATTTACACTGTTGAGAGTTGGAGAAAGTGACCTTGAATGGAAAGGCCAATCTAGATCAGAGTCTTCCTCTGCCACTGACAGTGTTGGCCAAGTGGAGAACTCTCTGGAAGTTTCTTCCTCTGAAAAATGAGGCATTTGGCTGGGGCTGTTCACCAGCACTTCCATTATTCTCTGAGTTGAGAAGGTAATAAAGTGTACCAGGGCAACTGTGATACTCACCCAAGAGGAAGTGGTTAGTGAAGAAGAAACGATGGGAACGTAGGGACAAGTGTGGAAACATTCTTAGGGGCTACAAGATCGGTAGGGGAACTCCCAGCGAGATCTGATTTGCACTTTGGCCTTTAGGACAGCCAAGGCAGTATGGTGCAGTGGCTCCAGTAACTGGGCTCGGAGTCAGGCTGGCTTACGTTTGAATTCTTCCTCTGATACTTATTAGCTGTGTGCTCTTGGACAAATCATCTCCCCTCCGTAAACCTCAAATGAGAGATCTGACCCGGAAGGGATCTGCCTGTCCTAAACCTATAATCCTGCCCAAGCAGACTTTGTTTTCAAATTCAGAGTTGGGATAGATGGGACGCCATGACTCTTCTGAAAGGGAATTCATCTTAGAAGAGGTGGGAGATACTCAAGAATGAAGTCCTGACAGCACAGATACAAATTAATATGGGGAGGAGGAGGAGGGGAGAGAAAATGAGCACGGAGGGAGGAGGGCGGGAAGGAGCACTGAAAGAGCTCCATGTGGTCACACAGGTAGCTCACCGATGCTCTCATCGTCAACCACCCCCTTTCTCTTGGCTCTTTCCTTGTTAGCTATAAGTGCTCATCTAACCCAACAAATCTTCTCGACCTTTGAGCTCTCAATCTCGCCCTCTCCTTCCATTGGCTGCCAAATGCCTGGTGCCGCCCATATTCCCCTGCCACTGCTTCCTCACTATGTATTCATGCTTCAGTCTCTCTCTCAAACCCCATCCTTCTACTGAGCAAGCTCTCTCGAAGGATTCTCTGTGGCTCCATCGAGTGCCTCACCTCCCTTCTCGCTCTCCTTCGCCCTCCTGCCGCATTTGACATGGCTGGCTAGCTCTTCCTTTTAACGAAGGGAGGATAAATCCCAGTACCGTTGGGGTGCATTTGGAGCCGGCTAAATGACCGCATCCAACATAAAATCAGTAACAGGTTGGGAGGTCTGACAGTCGAAGGATGAGGTAGAAGACATTTTGGTAAAATTCAGCAAAATACAAGGCAGGGTTCTCATCTTGGGTTGGGGTTAGAGAGAAGAAGCTATAAGAAGTCCCAGGAAGAATGAAAAGATTTGGAAAAGCCGCTGTGGTGGGGGGAACAGTGAATCGATGGAAGGATCCATTCAGAATCATGTAATGGAAACTGAGAATGGGTCCAATCAGCCCGATTTTGTGCCTCTCTTTGGCTCCCTGTGAGTAGACATGAAGGCAGAGAATAGTGGGAATAATAAAACTTGGCCAAAGGAGAGCAGTCAGAGGGTTGCAGGGCGAGGGACTCAAGTGTAGAGGATAATGTAGGGTTACCAACGGTTAATGATAGAGAAGGGAAGAGTATATGAGGTGATGGCCTGAGAAAGGGGTTTAGAGGTCACGATGGGTACGAAGAATCATTTTGGAGATCCTAAGGCAGAGGAAAAGGTATGATGATAACAGATTCTGACCAGATAGACCAATTTCAGGATTCACGACATGGAAGGGGAACACTCGTAAACGATGGCAAGATCCAGTACCAGACGTCTCTACCAACTGCAAACCCACTGCTGTCCAAAGCCGGGCAAGCCAGCCTAGTTGAAGCATCAAGGTACCCTAAGGGAGAGACAAGAGATGGCCCAATCCTAGCAAGCCAAACAATCACCTCAATCACTCTCTCCCCTCATCCCTAGACAAGAGTCCCGAACCCTGAACCCAACATCTCTGGAACAGCAGCACTCCCCAGACCATAAGTCCAGACCCTGCCACTATCATCCAGGAAATTAGCCCTTGTGGAGATGCAAATTGGTAGCTGGTTTAACATTATCTCTGTCATATTCTATTTTGATTTGCATATATTCGATCGGTTGCCAAATCCTGTTGATCCTCCTTTTGCAAAATGTATTTATCCCTTCCTACTACCATTGCCTTGGCCCAGTCCTTGTTGTCTCACAATATGTGAGGCTACATCAGTAGCTGCTGGTGGGGCTGCCTGCCACCAGGCTCTCCCCACTATTATAATCTGCTGGTGGGGCTGCCTGCCAATGGGCTCTCCCCATTATGACATCAGCTGTTGCTTTGGGGGCTGCCTGCCAATGGGTTCTCCCGATTATTACAGTAGCTGCTGCTGGTGGGGCTGCCTGCCATAATAAGGCTCTCCCCACTATGACCATAGCTGCTGGTGGGGCTGCCTGCCACCAGGCTCTCCCCACTATGACCATAGCTGCTGGTGGGGCTGCCTGCCACCAGGCTCTCTCCATTTCATCCATTTTCCACTAAACCACCAAAGTGATCTTCCTAAATCACAGGTCTGACCCTGTCTTTCCCCTATCTTGTAAACTCTAATAACTCCCCACTGCTTCCAGGATTACATGTAAATCCATCATTATAAAATCCTCTGGAGCTTAAAAGCCTTCCCAGCCTGGAGCCTTCTTATCTTTTTGCTCTTCCAATACTTTATTCCCTTGCAAGTAGTCTAAGCTTCAGGTCCCTGAATAGCTTCCTGGCTGCTCCTTGCACACATCCCCCCCGTCTCCTGACTCCTTTTGATGACGTCTTCCAAGCTCTGACTCTTTTTCCCTTCTGGTATTGTCCAGTGGACTTCCTTGGTTTCCTTCATGACTCAGCCCCTGTCCCTCCTCCCCACCCCATGCCTTCCCTCTATAAATTTTCTCCAATTTATTGTGGATATTTCTTATCTTTATAGATTAGAATGTGAATTTCTTGAGGGCAGGGACAATGTTTTTGCTCCGTTTTCGGTATCACCGGAGCTTAACACAGTGCCTGGCACTTAGTAAGTACTTAATAAATGCTTGTTGACAAGGGACTCCGAGGTTTTCCTCATAGATAAAGGCTGTAGAGGTTGGATCGGGACAGCATTGGTGGTCTGGGGGGTGCCTCTGTGATTCCTGGGGCTCCTAGGCTCACCCACCCATAAATAAATCTGTGTCAATGGTTAGCGGAGTGGTTGGCAGTAGAGATGGCAAGGGCGTTCTCTGTAGGGTTTGTTACCCTGAATGATGGGTGTAGGAACTGATATCCTGGGGCAATGACACTCCTGGGGCTCTTGGGCTGAGGGTTCTAGGCTTTCCCCTTCGTGGGTAGAGCTAAGATGGTCATCAAGGTGAAAGTGATTTGAGTCTCCTGGCACCTGCTATTTCTTGTTGAAATGGTGGGTACAGGGGGCAGCAAATAGACGGGTTTGGCAGAAGTAGAGAGGATGCGAAGGAGTGATGTGTGAAGCCTGGAAAAGGCAAAAGGAACCAGGCTTTCAATATCAAGCAGAGGAACTTATCTTTGAGCTTAGGGCCAGTGGGGAGTCCTTGAAAGTTCTTGAGCAGGGGAGTGCCATGGTGCTTTAGGAAAATCACTTTGACAGCTGTGTGAAGAATTGATTGATTGGAAAAAGAAAACTTGGAGGCAGGGAGACTGATTAGGAGGCTATTGCAACGGTCTCAGTGAGAGGTGTTGAGGGCCTGCACTGTGGCCGTTATGATGTGAGTAGGGAGAGAGAAGAGATGGATGGGGCAGATGGCGAATGGGTGGAACCTATAAGACTTAGCAACTGATACTGGGGTGGGGGAACGGAGAAGAAGGCTTGAGGGAGATTCCAAAATTTGAAACCTAGACATCTAGAAGAATGGTGCTGCCCTCAATAGAAATAGGAAAGAGAAGAAGAGAGATGGAGGCGGGGAGGAGATAATGAGCTCTCTCTCTCTGACGGGTTGCCTCAAGATGGCCGCGGGACATCCAGAGATGTCATTTGGAGATATGAGACTAGAGTTCAGGGGATAGCTGGCTGCTCCCAATGCATAGGAGAGCCAGGCCCCGGAAGTGGTCCTGGCCTTTCGAATTCACACCCTTCTCAGTTATAATTGTGTAAAAGATGGTCATTGGAAATTTGAATAATGCCGCCACTTCCGGGGATTCGTTCTTTCCACTGACCAGAACCTAGCTGGATAGAGCTCTGAGCAGTAACAGCACAAAAAGCAGAACTGAATTCTGGGAGCTGAAGCTCACTGAGACAAAAGAAGAAAAGACCCCTGAGCGAGCCTTGGGGACACCTACCCAGAGAGGGCAGGCCAGGAGGGATTAGCCTATGAAGGGCGTAAAGATGAGTTGGTCAGAGGGGTAGGAAGAGGACCACAGTGTCACTAAACACAGAAAGGAGTGCAGAGACAGGAAGAGGGGGTGGCCAACTGTGTGGAGCACTGAAGCATGGGAGAGAAAGGTGGGAACTGCAAAATGTTCCTGGATTCAGTAATAAGGCAAGCGCTGGGGTCCTTGGGGAAAGCTGTTTGGGGGCTGTGAGCCAAATGGCAGAGGGTCCAGAAGTGGACAGGGGATGATCCAATGGAGGCAAGAAGCATAGACGGCTTCCCCCCCAAGAGTTTAGTTGCTGACAAAAGGAGAGAAATAGAATGACAAGTTGGGGGGAGTGGGAGGGTTAAGGATAGAGAAGATCTGGGGGGGGTTTGCAGATGGTAGAGAAGGAGCTGTTTGAAAATTGGAGGCAGAGAAGGGTGAGTGGAGAGGAAGGTTCCTGGAGCAGTCGGAAAGGAACCAGATCGAGGGCGCGAGCGTCGGCTGAGGAAGGAGCCACCTTTTGGTTAGAGACTGGAGCAATAGAGCAGAGAACTGGGGATGTACCCAGATGGTTGGAAGTGTGGAACCGGAGAGGAGAGCGAGCTCACAACCGATAGCCTCAATTTTCTGAGAAGATGTAGGGAGATTTCGGTGGCTTGAGGAGAAAAGAGAAAGTTTGTAGCACACCCTTGGGGGACTTTCTATCAGGGAGCGGGTTAGCCCTTGCTTTGTGCCAGCCAGGGCCCAGTCAAGATTTCATAGCATCACTTTGTAGTAGCCCCATTCACTGTAGGGTAGACCTAGTGAGCAGGGCTGCGGGACTTCCCCACAGAGTTTTTCGGCATGTCAGCAGGGGCAGGGATGTTAGCTGGTGAGACTGGGGGGGGGGGAGGTTGGGACTTGAGCTAGAATGAGAGAGCCAAAGATTCAAAGGGAGAGAGTAGAACAAAGTGGAACTGAAGAGACTAGGACAATAGGGAAGGGCAGTGATTGGAAGTTGTGCTAAAGATGGAAAACAAATCTGGGTAGACTAAGGCTCAGCCAAAGATGGAGGGATAGGAGGAAAAGAAAGGGGACTAGAAAAGGTGTAGATAATGGCGGTGGGGAGCGGTGAAACACATGGTGATGATAAGATCCAGGACATCTCTGTGGCTGAGGGAGCATAAGGGCAAAAGTCATGGGGGATTGGAAGGATGTCAAAATGTAGTTTCCTGGTATAAGGCCACGATTTGGAGTAGCTAAGAATATCATATATTGGGTACCAAACTGAGGAGAAGAATCCCTAAGACCTGCAGAGGGGGGTGCATTTGGTTAGGAAGAAGCACCAAAGAACATGGAAGAATCGTTTGTTCCATGCTTTCCCCTCCCCGTAACCCTAAGGCCCATTGTGACCCTCCACCCATCCCATGACCAGAGAATCATGGGGGGGTGATACATGGAGGAAACACACGTGTGGCCAGTCACCACGTCACCTTCTTTTAAGGAGACTCATGCCTCAGACATCACAGGCCTGGAGTCTTCCGGGGACATCTTTCTGCTCCTCCCTGCTCCCTGACCTGGAGTACCTTGTCTCCTCTCCCCTCTCTTCTCACTGCTGCCATCTACTGGACCTTCACTGTAACTTTCAGCTGAGGCTCTAGGTCCTCCAAAGAGGGAGAGGTGGTTCTGTCTCTCTGTCTCTCTCTCTCTTTGTCTCTGTCTCTGTCTCCCTCTCTCTCTGTTTCTCTCTGTCTCTGTTTCTCTGTCTGTCTCTCCCTCTGTCTGTCTCTGTCTCTCTGTCTGTCTCTGTCTCTGTTTCCCTCTCTGTCTCTGTCTCTCCCTCTGTCTGTATCTGTCTCTCTGTCTGTCTCTGTCTCTCTGTCTCTGTTTCTCTCTGTCTCTGTTTCTCTGTCTCTGTCTCTCCCTCTGTCTCTCTGTCTCTGTCTCTGTTTCTCTCTCTCTGCCTTTATCTCTCTGTCTGTCTCTGTCTCTCTGTCTCTTTTCAAGTGAGAAAGGTGGGCCTATACACACTAGCCATTAGGTAGGAAAAGATCACATGGTAAGAGATTTCAAGCTAGAGGCCCTGTCATTTTAACAGTGAAGAACTGAGGCACATGGAGCTGTGACCTGCTCGGGGCCACACAGCTGGGAGTTTCTGGGTCCTGGTGGATCCTGCCCACAGACTGCCTCTCTTTTTCAAGCCCAGTGCTAACTCTTTTGGAACCCAGATCAGATAGTCAGTTAAGGATCCATCTGCTCCCATAGTCTGTGTGGGGGGAATATACTTTGTAGGGCCCAGTGGGCCCCTGAGTCTCTGTCCCAGGACTCCATCTGACTTAGGGTTAGAAAGCCCCCTTTGGATCCAGCCTCCTCCCCTTATTGGCCGGATTCCTCTTCAAATCATTGGTTTTGGGGGGAGAGAGTTGCCATAAAGATGGATTCCAACAATCCCCAAAATGTTGTGTGGGCCTGAGAAAACTCCCTTGCTTAGTACCCCCCCCCCAAATTCTGTGGGTCTGTCCCACCAGTGGAGGGGGAGGGGTAGGGAGAGGCAGGAAGAGGAAGGGGGCCAGGGGAGTCACTGGGAGCATCGGGGGGGGGGTCTCACTGCGGCCCTGTGTGGGACTCCCTGCCTTTGGCCTGCAAACGTGGCTGGCGGAAGCCGGGGCTCCCGGGGCCACCCATCAGTCCCAGATTGCCTGGGCTCACCCAGCGTGAGGAAAAAGCCTTGGGCTCCCCTCTGTGGGGGTGACAGAAAAGCATGAGCTCTCCCTGCAGGCCCTCAAGGGACTCCCAGTCCAGTTGGGGGGAGCATGGGGGGTGGGGGTGGGGACAAGCTGTACATACATGAGGCAGTGTCTCCAACACAAGCCAGGACAGACTTCGGGGCCTGACGCAGGGCGCGCTGGGGAGGCCAGGAGAGAGGGGCCTGGGCCAGAGCTTAGTGGCTGGGCGAGTCCGGGCAGGCCGGTGTGCTCCTCATCCCCACAACCACCGCCCCTTGGTGCCACCTTCCCCGAATGTTCTGGACCTGCCCCAATTCCAGGCCCCCTCTTGTGCCCCAAGCCCATGAGGTGCTTTATTTACTGCTGGCAGCCCAGCCCTCCAGAACCCCCCCCTGCCCTCCAGGAGCCCCCCCTGCCCGGGTTACTCAGAGCACTCAGTTGTCTCATCTGTGGGATGGGGGGGGGGGCTGACTTAGCTGGCCTCTCAGGTCCCCTCCGGCTTTTGATTTGGGATCCTCTGGGAGACTTGGGGCAAGAAACTCCCCTCCCCCTTTCTTGGGCCTCAGGTTTCTAATATGCAAAGGAGAGGATCACCCCTAAAAGCCCTCCCAGCTTGAAATCTGTGATCCTCTGATCCAAGTCCGGGAACAGGGGGAAAGGGAGTGTTCTGAGGGGGGCATGGGCCTCTCCTGGGGGGGGGGGCTCATCCTGCTGCCACCTTGGCCTTCTCCGGTAGCATCCTCAGAGAGTGGCAGCGTGGGCTGTTGGTCGCTGGCGTAAGCTCAGGGGGTTCGCGGTGGGGGGGTGGCTTTTCAGGCCCGTGTTCTAATCAGGACCATGTGCCCGGGCAGCCGGGGGCCCCCAAGCATCTTTGCGAGCATATTTTCTCTAAAAGCTCATCTCGGGATTTCCGAACAGATGCCAAGTGCTGTTGCCGCAGAAGGTGCGGGTGCGAGGGCTGGGGTCGCCGGCTTGCCAAGGCAGTTTGTCTTCCTCAAAAGTGATAAACTTCTCAAGTCTCTGGAGAGAGAGACAGAGAGAGGGGGAGAGAGGGGAGGAGAGAGAGAGAGAGACAGAGACAGAGACAGAGACAGAGTCTGAGAAAGACAGACAGAGAGACAGAGACAGAGACAGAGACAGAGAGAGAGAGGGAGAGAGAGAGAGAGAGAGACAGAGAGACAGAGAGACAGAGAGAGAGAGGGAGAGAGAGAGAGAAATGGAGAGACAGAGAGAAGGAATAAAGAGACACAGAGAGAGAGAGAGACAGAGAGAAAAGACAGAGACAGAGAGAGAGACAGAATCAGGGTGAGAGAGAGACAGAAACAGACAGACAGAAACAGAGAGAAAAAGAGAAAGAGAGACACAGAAAGACAGAGACAGAGAGAGACGGAGAGAGAGTGAGAGAGAGAGAAGAGAGACAGAGACAGAGTCTGAGAGAGACAGAGAGAGAGAGAGAGAGAGAGAGAGAGAGAGAGAGAGAGAGAGAGAGACAGGGGGGAGAGAGAGAGAGACAGAGAGGGAGAGAGAGAGACAGAGACAGAGATGGAGAGACAGAGAGAAGGAATAAAGAGACACAGAGAGAAACAGAAAGAAAAGAGAGAGACAGAGACAGAGACACAGAGAGAGAGGAAACAGAGATTGAGAGACAGAGAAAAGGAATAAAGAGACACAGAGACAGAAAGAAAAGAGAGAGACAGAGAGACAGAGACAGACAGACAGAAACAGAGAGAAAAAGAGAGAAAGAGAGACACAGAGAGACAGAGTCAGAGAGAGACAGAGAGAGAAACAGAGATGGAGAGACAGAGAGACAGAAAGAGACAGACAGACAGAGAGAGAAAGGGAGAGAGAGCCCAAGCTTGGCTCTCCCTCCCATAGCCCTCCCCGGACCAGGGCCAGCTTTCTGGGCACCAGCACTTGCCCTGATTCTAAAGCCTTTAGGCCATGGGGAAGGCAGGGGGGAGCACTGACCAGCTAGTATGTCACCAGGAGGCTGGGCCGAGGTGGGGCCGGAGCTCACACCCCCACCTCCCCACCCGCTCTGGATCATGTGATCTGAGGTGAATCCATTCACTCCTGGGCTTCAGTTTCCTAATCTAGAAAATGGGAATAATAGTTGCCTTATCTAAGCCACTGAACTGTTGGGAAGAACAAAGGAGGCCATAGACGGGGAGATTTGGGGGCTTTGCTTTTACAAGCAATGGGGGAATTCACCAGGCCTCCAAGACAATTTGGCAGCGGTTTTAGGGCCTCGTTTTACCCCAAGGGGCTGGGTCCCTCACCTGGTTAAGCATTCTGGGCTCAGAAGGCCTTGTGGACCTTTCTGCAAATCAGCTTCCGCTTCCAGAGGATAAAGGAGAGCTGCCAGATCTTCATTTTACAGAGGAGGAAACTGAGGCTCCGAGAAAGGAAGTGACCTGCCCCAGGTCACCCAGAGGGACCATCAACCTAGAACTGGAAAGGAGCTCCAGGGCTATCAAGTTCAGCACTCTCCTTTTGCAGAGAGAGGAACTGAGGCCCAGGGAGGGGAAGAGGCTTGCTAAAGTTGCTAAACATGGTAAGCCTGGGATTCAAATCCAGGTCCTTTGACCTCAGGGTCAGCAATCCGGAGGTAGCTTCCACACAGAAGGTTTGAGAAGCGACTTCCTGTCGCTGGGATCAGTCACTGCCCCCCCAAAGGGGCTGTTTTGAAGAGCTCTCTTTGGAGTGGAGATTCTGGCGTGTGTGTCCCACGTATCATCCCAGCTCCACCACCTGCCTTCCAGAGGGGCCCAGCTCACCAGGCTCTGCAGGGAACGGTGGGGGCTTCGCCCCCTGGCTCTTTTTTGGGCCATGGAGTTACAGTAAGTACAGTAAGTCCCCCTTATCTCAAGAGGCCAGCCAATAAAAAGCATGAAACAATACCTGACCCTTGCACAGACTTTGACCATAGAGTCTCATCATATACTCATTTAGCGGAATATTCATTCAACTCTGGGCTTGGCAAAAGAGAGAGACGGAAAGAAGAGACAGAGACAGAGAGACACACAGAAACGGAGAGAAAAACACGGAAACAGAGAAACAGAGACACACACAGAGAGACACAGAGACAGAGAAACGGAGAGAAAAACATGGACACGAACACAGAGAAACAGAGAGACACACAGAGAGAGACAGAGACAGAGAGAGACACAGAGAAACGGAGAGAAAAACACGGACACAGAGAAACAGAGAGAGACACACAGAGAGACAGAGACAGAGAGAGACACAGAGAGAGACAGAGAAACGGAGAGAAAAACACGGACACAGAGAAACAGAGAGACACAGAAAGAGAAACAGACAGAGACAGAGAGAGATAGAAGAGACACACACAGAGAGACGACAGCAGAGACAGAAAGAAATACAGAGGGAAACATTAAATACAGGGACACAAAATAATATTTACATAGCTCTTTTAAGGTTTGTACATAAAACCACTGGATCTTCACAATAGCCCTGTGCTATTATCCCCATTTTACAGCAGAGGAAAAGAAACCGAGACTAAGAGAGGGGAAATGCCCTGGCCAGGGTCACACAGCTAGGAAGTGTGTGAGGCAGTATTTGAAATCGGATCTTCCTGAGTCCACAACTTGTTGTTATTGTGTATGGTTTAAAGAACTCCCCAAGAAGGGGCAGCTAGGGGGCGCAGTGGATAGAGCACCAGCCCTGAAGTCGGGAGGAACTGAGTTCAAATGTGATCTCAGACACTTAACATTCCCTAGCTGTGTGACCCTGGGCAAGTCACTTAACCCCATTTGCCTCAGCAAAAAAGCAAACAAAAAAAAAAAAAACTCCCCAAGTTTCCCTGCTGTGGCCCTCCCTGAGACCAGCCACCAGAAGGAGCGGGAGCCAGGGGCCCTGCATTTGCTTTGCTCTCGGCCTCAGTTGCTCAGAGTTCAAGGGTCTCCCCACAGTGAAGGTCTATGGTATCCTTACAGACAGTCTGTGAGTGGGTAGAGTAAGGGGCGATGCAGCCTCCATTGGTTTTCCTAGTATTTCTGGTCAGCTAGAGGGTCCCTGCTGGGTGCCTCTTGGTGAAATGGGAAGGAGACCCTCTGGGGGAACTGCCCTCCTGCATGGGCAGAGCTGGACTTGTGTTTTTCCCGCTCTTTCCCAGGGTGTCTCCTTCCCGCCCTCCGCTCTGAGTTTTCTTGCCCGCTAAGACTTTACACGTGTTTGCGTTCTTCTTCTCTTTACGTCGACTTCCTGCTCGGAGCCTCACTCCTGAAGAGTAGCTTGGCTAGGTGTTTTGAAAGAAGTACAATTTACTTTTTGTTTGTTTGTTTGTTTTTTGCTGAGGCAATTGGGGTTAAGTGACTTGCCCAGGGTCACACAGCTAGGGCATGTTAAGTGTCTGAGGCCAGATTGGAACTCAGGTCTTCCTGACTTCAGGGCTGGTGTTCTATCCGCTGCAGCGCCACCTAGCTGCCCCATCAATTTACTTTCAGTTGTTTCTGTGGCAGCCTCCTCACAGTGGCTGCCTCCAACACGGGACACCTTTCACTTAAAGAGAAGCCGGCCTCTCTCCAGGGAGGCCAGCTTACAGGTGCCTTCCCAGGCTTTAAGGGTAAAGCTCACCCTCTGGGAGCCCCTATACCTTAGCACCTCTCTTCTCCCTGAGGTATGACTTCGCTGCGCTTGGAAAATGCTTTGCCACCTATTAGCTCCTTCTTTTCCTATCGAAATAGGCAAGGACAGCGCTAGGGGCTCTCACGGATAAAGAACCTGGCCTTGGAGGCAAGAAGACTCAAGTTCAAATCCCGTCACGGATACCTGCTTGCTGTGGGACCTTCGTGCCGTGTCTGCTCCAGTTGCCTCTGCTGGAAAATGCTGGATTGGGGGTCATTAGCCTCTACTAGAGTCCCTTCGGCCTTTAAAACCCCTCATCCTGTTGGCCCTGAGGGGTAGGAGCTGAACGATGTGCCCAAGATCATGGGACGGGACCCAAACTCTTCCATCTCCCCCCTTCCAACTTCCAAAGACTGGCAATTTCACCACAGCTACTTTGTCAGGGACGATCACAACTCCTCCACACTAAACACTCTATTCGGAGCTCGTCCAAGTTAAAAGAGACCTTGGAGAGCAGCTTGGGGCAACTGGCTTGTGCCCAAGAACACCCCCCAACAGTGAAGGGGAGCTCGTTATCTCCAGAGACACAGCATTCTACAATTGTACAATCAGTTCTCACTTTTTCGGCCAACCGGTTTTCGTCTTGCTTCCTCGTACCTTCTACGCGTTTGAGCCAAGCCCAACGCGGCTGATCTCTTTCCCACATTCACTCTCCTCCAAGTTCGCTCTTCTCCATGTGTACCAATCTCTTCATAAATGTTTGTTGACCGAATGATTGAATGAACGAATGACCCGATCCCCCCACGGGGGGCCCATCTTAAGGCCGTTCACAATTCTGGTTGCCCCGATCTATATAATATCCAGTTTATCAATGTCCTGAAGATGGGCACACACACCCCTCCCCTAGAACTAAGCGTACTACTCCATATTTACTCTGCCCAGGGCAAAGGTCAGTGAGACCATCATCTCCCTAGTCCTGGATACTATGCCTAAGATGGGATTCGCTTTTTCGGCCCGCCATGTCATACTGCTGCCTCATATTAAGCTTGCAGCCCACTAACACCCCCAGATCTTTTTCAAACGAGTTGCTCTCTAGCCATGTGTCATTGATTTATGAGCTTATTTTGGTTTGGGGAAATTTGTCTTTATGGGTTTTCTTAATATCTTCATTTCTAAACGTGGCCCTTCTCTACATCGTGAACTTATAAAAAAAAAAAAAACCCAAACCAAAACCAAGTACAAAAGAAAGAGGAAGAAAAGCAGTTCGGGGAAACCAAGCAACTGTTGTGTGGCAGGACATGCGATAGCTCACCTGTATTCCCTCCCCGCTGCAATGAGGCAAAGGAGGTAGGTTTTCTCAACTCTTCTCCCAAGCCAAGCTTGCTTATTATAATTACGCGACATTCACATTTATTTTACGGGTCCTTTCATTTAGATCATTATGGTCATTGTGTGTTTGTTTTCCTGCCTCTGCAGCAGTTTCTGGAAGGGAAGGGAAGCTCTGAGCCTGGGTGTAAGAGCTGAAATGTACCCTCGCTCTCTTGCGTCTTCTTGGCCCCATTCACCTTAGCGCGGGTCTTAATTTTGTTCCACTCGCTCCCCTTTTTTTTTGCCTTAGAACTTTTTACGTGACCCCGGGTATATAATACTATAATTATAAAATGAGTGGACAAATCAAGGCTTTACTGCTAAGAAATCGGAGTTTCTTAACCGCCACGTTCAGCTAGAAGACCCCATGTGGGGCTGGGAAGCACAGTGGTTTAAGAAGCTGGGCCTTAGTGGAGAGTACTTCCGGGGTTGCTGCGAGCAAGAAAATTCAGCAGTCTTGGCGATAAGCCTTCTGGTAACCGGGGCAGCCTGGTCCTCAGTGACAGGCGCACTTCGTCACAGCCCCCGCTTGGTAAGACCACCGGAAGGCAGCCCGAAGCTCTCTCCTGAGCACCCCCAACCACCCAGAGGCCCTTTCTTTTTTTCTTTTTCAATAACCAAAAAGCCATCTCCTCTCCCTTGGTCCAAGCGCAAAAGAAACCAACCCCAAACGCCATCCTCTGCCAGCCAATACGCCCGCTCAAACCGGAGCAGTTTCCACGCTGGCCAGGTCCCACAATGGGTCTCTCAATCTGCACCCGCTACCAGCTCTCACCCTACCAACTCTCAGGAGGCGGGAGCATTTTACCTGGGGAGCCCTCGGCAAATGCGGCTGAGTTTCTGACGTCGCCTTTACAGCAGCTCTGCCAGGATGGCCGTTCTTCTCCCGGCTTTCCACAGATCTGCCCAGATTTCTCTGAAACCTCCCAGGCATTTTGACGTCAACAAGGCCGAAACTAAACTCATAGTCTTTGCTCTCCAAACCTTTCCTCTCCTCGACTTCACTGTTGCTCCCAAGGGCACCCCCATCTTCCCCTCACCCAGGATTGCCGCCAGGGCACAGTGTGGAGCTCTTCCCTCGCCCCCAGCCCACATAGCCAATCACTTGCCAGATCTGATCGTTTCTGCCTCTACAACATCTCTCTTCCGTGCCCTTCTCTCCCGTAACATGGCCACGGCGACTAGCAACCACAAGAAGGATTTTTATGGGGCGCTTGCTGTGTACCAGGAAGTGTGCTAAGCACTTTACAAGTATCATCTCACCGGATCCTCACCGCAACCTTGGGAAGGTAGGTGCTTTTTATTTTCCCTGATTTTTAGAGATCACTCCGGCTTCTAATGGGGCATGAACTAAAGTAGGGAAGCTCCGATCGCGTGATGTCTGGCCTTTTCCAATAGCCTCCAGCTCGGCCTCCTACCTCGGTTGCGAGGCCAGAGTAAATAGCTACCGTTTCTAGAGTCCTTTCAAGTTTGCAAAGCACTTTATCAATATGACCTCTTCGGATCGTCACAGCAACCCCCAGAGGAAGGTGCTATCGTTATTCAATCTAACAGTTGAGGAAACTGAGGCAAACGGGGGTGAAATGACTTGCTCCAGATCACAGGGCTAATAAGTGTCTGGGGCCAGATTTGAACTCAGGAAGATGTCTTTAGAGCCAGCACCGTATCCATTGCAGCAAGTGCCTCCCTACTTTACTTTAGATAGAAGCCAAAGGGATCTTTGGAAAACCCAGACTTGACCACATCACCCCCTACTCAATACACCCCAGTGGTTCCTAGATTTAAATATCAAGGCTCATTTAGTATTTCAAGCCCTTTATATCCTGGGCCCTCTTACCTTTCCAGTCTTCATATATCTTATTCCCCTCCAGACTCTTTATAGTCTAGTCCTAATGGTCTCCTGGCCGTTCCTTGCCCTCTCTCAGTCTCCCATCTCTGAGCCTTTGCTTTGGCTGTCCCTCCTGCCTGGGACGCTCTTCCCCTTCACCTGTGTCCTAGAGTCCTTGGTTTCCTTTGAGGTGCAGTTCAAATGTCACCTTCCCCCATCCTCCCCCCCCCCATAGTCCCTTTTCCTTTCGGGCTCCTTTCCATCATTCAGCATATACTCTAGATTGCCCTGGCTGTGTACATTTTCGAGGGGAAGCTCCCCAAGGGCAGGCTTCTGCCTCTTTTTCTTTGTACTCTCGGCCCTCGGCCTGGAAGGAAGCCGGCACTTCAGAAGTGCCTCTTGATTGATGGATTGGCCTCTGGATGTCCTGCTCACATCACGGCACAGGTTCCTCAAGGGAGGGTTCAAGCTGGCAGGGACCCCAGAGAAAACAAAGGCCAGAGCTTTTGGTCTAGTCCAGGCCCACCCTCCTTCCTCGACTCAGGCAGCTCACATCCAGAAGCTCCAGGCCCACAGAGCTGGTCCAATGGGTTCCTGGAGTAGCCCAGAAGAAAGTGGCAATCCTGGGTAGCCACTGATTACAGGATGGAACCCGAGGAGGCAGCTACTAGCGTTCCAACTCCCAGTCCCATGGAGTGGAGCTAACCAGAGGCCTGGGCTGGCCCGCTTCCTGATTTCAGGCACATAAATCCAATCAACTGAAATGCCTCCTGTTTATACTGGCTCCTCCAGGCCCCTCCAGAATTTACAGAGGAAATCATTAAAATTCCTCCTGCTCTCCCCAGGCGAGGGCGGCCCCAGCCAGTGTCTTCCCTGGCTCCCGACCTCCAGGAGATCCCAGATGGCCAGCAATGTTCAGACAGCCAAGGAAAATGCCTTTCTGCCTTGTGACTGGCCAGTCGGCCAGCCGGCCGGACCTCAATAATCTCCCCAGCGAAACCCTGGAAACCCGGCTTTGCTCCCGGCAGGACACCTCCAGTCTGCCCAGACCTCTTTGTCCCACTCCGGTCAGAGCTGAACACGTGGGTCCCCACCCGGGGCACCTCCTTTCCCAGCTGCCTCCAGGGAACCGCAGTCTCCTTACTCCCCAAGCCTAGGGGCCCCACGACTTCATTCTCTGCCCTTGCTCCCATCTGGAACCAGGAAACCGAAAAGGCCCAAATAGCCCAGCCTTCATTTATTTATTTATTTATTTATTCAGCTGCCCACGTCTGCCCCCTTTACCCCATAGCTGGAGCTGCTCTAGGCCAGACAAGGGATAAGTTGGAAAGGACAAATCTGGGAGTTGGAAGGACGCTGTCATCGGCCTTTATGCTAAAGCTTCAGCCTATTCCCCGGGGCTTCTTCTTTAGCCCACACCGTGCGATTTCTCCCGCAATCTCATCCCTGCTCCTTTTTCCCATGAGCCTGTGGAAAGTGACCAGATGGCCTCAATGAAGCAGCCCAGACAGGGATCCTGGGGCTTGTGTCTGTCCCGTTTCTGCCTCGGGCAACAGGGAGTCCGTGGCCTGAGAAAAGATCAGCTCCTATGTGCTCTTACCCTAGTCCTCCCACCACACAAGTTTTTTCCATAGAGAAGCCAGAGTCAGGGCCAGCCCCTGGCGACATGGGCCCCGGCCTCTTCTCTTTGTCTCCCCTGCCACCCCCCATCCTGTTTCTCTGTGAAGCACCTAAGGGTCTTGTTTTGAGTATTCTTGAAAGGATTACTAGGTCTTTTCAAAAGATATCCACCAAGAAAGGGCATTATATTTATGTAGGCTGTGCAGGGGTGATATCATATTATTAGGAATTACACTGTACTCCTTGAGTACTTATTAATCACCATCTATGTGCTGGATCCTGCATCTAAGGGTCTTGCTTTTTAGGTTATTGAATGTATAACTGGGACATTTTAAAAGATATCCACCAAGAAAGGGCAGTATAGTTAAGCATGGTATGGTGATTGGAGGTGATATTATATTATTATGAATGATATTCTACTCATTGAGCATTTATTAATCACCTGCAATACAGTAAATCCTGTGCTAGGCACCTAAGGGTCTTGTTTTTAGTATGTTTGAAAGCAGCTCTGTGCCATTTCAAAAGATATCCCCCAGACAAAGGTCATTCTATTTAGGCATGGTAGGGTGTGGGGAGGTGCTATTATATTATTATGAATTATATTATGTTTTGCTCATTGAGCATTTATTAACCACCTACTATGTGCTAAATACTGTACTGGGCACCTCCGGTTTTTGTTTTTTTGTATTATTGAAAGTATTACTGTCCCATTTCACAAGATATCCTCCAGAGAAAGGGTATGATATTCAGGCATGGTAGGGTGTTGGGAAGTGATATTATATTAATATGAAATATCTTGTATTTTATTCATTGAGCATTTATTAATCACCTACTATATGCTTGATCGTGTGCTAGGCACCTAAGGCTCTTGCTTTGAGTTTTATTGAAGGCGTTACTACGTTATTTCAAAAGATATCCCCCAGAGAATGAGCATTATAATTTGGCATGATAGAGTCCAGAGAAGTGATATTATATTATTATGTACTATATTCAACTCGATGAGAATTTATTAATCACCTACTGTATGCTAGAATGTGTGCCAGGCACCTAAGGGTCTTGTTTTTCGTATTATTGAAAGGATTTCTGTGCCATTTGAAAAGATATCCCCAAGAGAATGGTCATTATATTTAGGCACGGTAATTGTTGATAGATTATATTTATTAAAATGAACTATATTATATTTTACTCATTGAGCCTTTATTAATCACTTAATACATGCTAGATCCTGTGCGAGGCACCTAAGGGTCTTGTTTTAAATATTATTAAAAGGGTTACTGTGCCATATTCCAAAGATATCCCTCAGAGAAAGGGCATTATATTCAAATATGGTTGGGTGTGGGGAGGTGATATTATATTATTATTATTATTAATTATGTTATATTCTACTCATTGAACATTTATTAATCATCTAATCACCTACCGTATGCTAGAATGTGCGCTCAGCACTTAACGATTTTGTTTTTAGTATGTTTGAAAGTATTACTTTGCCATTTCAAATGATATCCCCCAGAGAAAGGGCATGGTGGGGGATTGGGAAGTGATATTATATTCTTATGAATTATATTCAACTCATTGAGTATTTATTAATCACCTACTATGTGTTAGATCCTGTGCTAGGCACATAAGTATCATGTTTTAATATTATTGAAAATATTACTGTGCCATTTCAAAGGCTATCCCCTAGAAAAAGGGCATCATAGGATGTAGGGAGGTGAAATTATATTATTATGAATTATGTCACATTCCACTCATTGAGCATTTATTTATCACTTACTATATGCTAGATCCCGTGCTAGGCACCTAAGGGTCTTGTCTTTATTATTACTGAAAGAATTACTGTACCATTTCAAAAGATATCCCCCAGAGAAAGGGCATTATACTAAGACATGGTAGGGCTGTTGATATTATATTATTATGAATTATATTCCACTCAATGAGTATTTATGAATCACCTACTATATGCTAGTTCTTGTGTTGGCACCTAAATGTCTTGTTTTTAGTATTATTGAAAGTGTTACTGTGCCATTTCAAAAGATAACACCCCCCCCCCTCAAAAAAATGGTCAGTATATTTTAGGCATGGTATGGTGTTGTTAGATGATACTTTATTATTATGAATTATGTTATATACTACTCATTGACCATTTATTAATCATCTACTGTATGCTAGATCCTGTGGTAGGCACTTAAGGGTCTTGAGTATTATTGGCAGCATTACTGTCCCATTACAAAAGATATCCCCCAGAGAAAGGGCATTATATATATGCAGGGTAGAGTGTGGGAAGGTGATATTACATTATGATGGATTATATTCTCCTCATTGACCATTTATTAATCACCTACTGTATGCTAGGCTTAAGTGCCTGTGGTAGGCAGTTAAGGGTCTTTTTTAAAATTTTTTTTTTTAGTATTATTAAAAGGATTACTGTGCCATTAGAAAAGATATCCCCGGGGCAGCTAGGTGGCACAGTGGATAGAGCACCAGCCCTGAAGTCAGGAGCACCTGAGTTCAAATCTGGTCTCAGACACTTAACACTTCCTAGCTGTGTGACCCTGGGCAAGTCACTTAACCTCAATTGCCTCAGGGGGAAAAAGAAAAAAAAAGAAAGGACAAAGGAAAAAAGAGTGCAATGGTGGTAAGGCATATGTCCTTAAGGCTATTCATGTCTCTGGTACTCCAGGGTCTGGAAGTCCTGGCTCTCCTTGTGGTGTCTTCTCTGCAATTCAGCTCTCAATTAATCAAGTTAGATCTCCCTTGAATCCACAAATGGCTTTCTTCTCTGCGGCCAGAGGACCTGGAGGCTGTTCTGACCTCTGCTGACTGCCCCTCTGTGCCTGTGCATTGTAGGGTATGAAAATCATTTCACTAAAGGATTCATGGGTAGATTTCTGGGGTTCTGTGAACTTGAATGTGAAAAAAACCATCATCTTTTTTTTTTCTCACTCCCTTTGGTGTCTTTTATAATCCTGTGTAATTTATGCATTTGAAAACATCATGGTGAGGAGGATTTCCCAGGTTGCATCAGAGTGCTAAAGGTTCCATGACACATACAAAAAGAACCTCTGCTTTAGAAGGCACAGATCTTTGCTTTGAGAGAGTCTGCCTCAAAGTCTCTCAAACTAACTGTTGGATGGAGTGTCTCACATTTGGTTAGGAGCTCTATTCCTAGACGCTATGGCCAACAGAGGTGGGATGAGAGAAAATCCATCCCACCCCCTCGCATCTCTTGCCCATCCCTGGGCAGAGAGATCACGGTCCATATGCCCGGATGCTGAGTACCCAACTCCCAGCCGAGCCTTTAAGGGGCATGGCCAATGACCAATGACGTTGCTCTTTCCGATTTACTCAAGGAAAATTTGTCCTTACTCCATAAAGAGATACGGGGAGGGGGGGGTCACTGCATCTTTACTGTTTGTTTAATTCTCATTTTCTGCCCTTTACTTTCCATCAACTCGTTGGAGATGGATGGGGAAAGGAATCAGTTGGTAAGTGGCCAACTACCTCTTCCCACCTCCTCCTACCCGAGTTAATACCGAGTCATTTCCAGGATGGGGCTGGGGGTTGGGGGAGGCTGTGTGAGAACAACAGAAAGGAAAGTGTGCCAGGTACTGGGTACAGCCTGTTCAAGATCTGACTTCTCTAGAAGGTTAAACACCACGTATGAGGAGTTTGGCTAGAACACAGTGAACAAGGAGATTCATTTGAAAGAAGCTTGGAATGAGATTGGAGCCAGAGTCAGGAGGGTTTAAAATACCCCACCGGGAACACGGATTTTGTCCCCAAGGTGACAGGAAAGTTCCTGAAGCCTCTGGAACAGGAGGGCATTATGGGTCATGACCCAGGAGGCCGAGTACCTCCTCCCGCTAAAGACCTCACTCTGGACCTGTGCAAATCAGCTTTAGCCCTGGGGGGGGCAGCCAAGCTCTCTCTTTCCAGTTTGCCTCATTATTCCAGGGTCTGGTGGGGGGAATCTTATAATGTCCCTAATCTTGCCTATCCACAAAATGGGGTCTCTCTCAAGAGGCATTGACCTGCACAAAGCTGAGCAAAGAAAGGACCCCAACGTCTTTGGTCCCCTGCAAAAGCAACACTTACACCACCGTGCATACTGACAGATACTTCCAACTTGCTCTAGTAGCCCATCACATGTTCTTTACTCCCAGAAAGTTGGGGCTCAGAACATTCGGAGACTGCACATTTGGTGAGATTGCCGGGTACTTTTTCATTTTCCCTTTGGATGTTCATCGTCCAAGGGAGCAACTCACTCAAAGATCATCTCTTCTGTCAAGCCATGGCGTGAATTCGGTTTGTTCTCTGAAAACGCGTGCTCAGCAACCAGAGCTCAGACCATGGGTTCCCGACTCCTTGAGCTCACAAGGTTGCCACCGAGACTGGATATACCCATTGGGGAAACACCGTTAAGTCAACGGTGCCAAGGACAAGTCTTGTTTATTTAGGCCAGCATGGATGTGTCCTGCCCTGAGTGAGCAGCTCCCACAGCTGGCGAGCCGGGCAGATAGGAACAATTCCTTCACTCCATTTGAGGAAGTTCAAGGGAGAGCTGCCGGGGCTCCAAGCCACATGTTCAGAAGAGAAGAAGAAAGGCAGACAGGAAATTGCTTCTCCTTTTGAAGTCCCCCCAAGTGGGAAACTTTTCCTGCTGGGTGCCCAGTCCTCTTCAACTCTGTCTCCCATCACAGGAGATGATGAATAGGGACCAACCAGAAGCTTCAGGGCCCTCATGTCCTTTAGCATGTACCCCACAGAGCTCAGTGGGCTGGCCTCTGTCATATGTGCTACAGAAATATCCATTTGACGTTGGATGGAGGATGGATTGGAGAGAGGAGAGGTTGAAGACGTTATTTCAACCAAAGGTAAAAATCACTAGTGTTGGTAAGGGGGCTTTCGGGGTTTGCTACATCGTGCCAAGTGCCAGTTCCTCCCTACACCGGGCCACCATCTGACCAGAAGCAGGCCCCAAAGTTCCTACGTGGCCTGCTGGAACCGGGAAGGCCGACTCCAAACACGTTCCACGGGATGGCCGTTGCCATAGTGAAATTAGTGGGGGAGATTTGGAGGTGGGTGTCTATTCCGGTGACCAAAGATGGCTCTGCTCAGAGTTCCAGTTTGAAATAGGCTCCCTTCAAATCACTTTATACTCAATGGGCCCTGCGATCAATGGGCCAGGGAACATTCCTCATGGGAGAACAGAGATTCGGTGCTTGGCTGCAGACCTCACACAGAGCCAGGTTAGGAGAAGGAAAAGGGTATAAGGAACGGCAACCCTTAGCCCATAATTCCTACACAAAGCAGCCAAGCTCCAAATGGGCTCCATATGGGCTGCAGAGCAGCAGATGTTGAGAGAAACCTGGGAGCTCACACGAATCCCACTCCGCCACACACGCAAATGACAAAGAGTCTTTCCCTGCTGCACAGGGAACCCACATGGGAAACGTTCCCTGTCTTCCTCCATGTCCTCATCCCTCCGTGGGCCGATTGACTTCATTAAGAAGGCAAGAATCAATGAGTCTTGAGAAAATTGCTCCTACGTTCACAAATCAACTCCTTAAGTTCCTCTTCTGGAGACGTACCGTATCATGGTGCTGACCCCCGGGTTCTCGACGATGTTGTCGATGGGCCGTGTGATCTGGCAGGTTCTCTCCAACAGGAATGGCCATCCCAGACTGTGGAGCTGTCTTCTGTAGGCAAGCAAGCATGTAGAGACTCATCCATCACTCTAGGAGTGGGCTGGCCTCTAGAAGAGGAAACAGAGAAAAATGCACCTCTCCATTTGGTGTCTCCCCCTTCCCCAGAGATGGTGACAGAGAAGAAAGAGGGCAGAAGA
>JAJPUD010019419.1:0-26595 GCA_023553655.1 Myrmecobius fasciatus | reverse complement strand
CATTTACTATTTCTGCTTTTCTGCATTTGATTTTGAGGTTTTTATGCCCTAACACATGATCAATTTTTGTATAAGTTCCATGAACCCCTGAGAAAAAAGTATACTCCCTTCTATCACCATTCAATTTCCTCCAGAGATCTATCATACCTAACTTTTCTAACATTTTGTTTACTCCCTAACTTCTTTCTTATTTATTTTGTGGTTTGATTTATCTAGTTCTGAGAGAGCAAGGTTGAGATCCCCCACTAGTATAGTTCTACTGTCTATTTCTCCTTGCATCTCTATTAGCTTCTCCTCTAAGAATTTGGATGCTATACCATTTGGTGCATATATGTTAAGTATTGATACTGCTTCATTGTCTATGGTACCCTTTAGAAAAATATAGTTTCCTGCCTTATCTCTTTTAAGTAGATCTATTTTTGCTTTTACTTGATCTGAGATAAGGATTGCTACCCCTGCTTTTTTTTTGTTCACTTGAAGCATAAAAGATTCTGCTCCAGCCCTTTACCTTCACTCTGTATATATCTCTGTTTTAGATATTTTTCTTGTAAATAACATATTGTAGGATTCTGGCAGTCCACTATCTGCTTCCATTTTATGGGAGAGTTCATCCCATTCACATTCACAGTTAGAATAACTGTATCTATATTTCCTGCAATCTTATTTACCCAAAGTTATATTTTTCTCTTCCCTTTTCCCTTACTCCCTTCCTCCCTCCCCAGTACTTTATTTTTGATGACCACCTCCCTCCAACATTCCTCCCCCCCCTTTAGAATCCTTCCCTCCCCTTTATACCTTTCCCTTAATCCTTCTATTAGTCTATCCCTTTCCTTTCCTCCTTTCCCTCTCACCTTCCCACAAGGAGGGTCAGGCCTTTCTTTGAAGCCAAATGTGTCTGATATACTCTCTTAGAGCCCAATCTAATGAGAGTAAGGTTTAAACAATACTCATTGCCCTCCCTTCTTTCCCTCAATTATATTAGATATTCTATGTCTCTTTATGAGATTTTGCTTTATTTTATGTCCTTCATTTTTATTTTATTTTGCCTCCTTCCCCCCCTTTTTTCAGTATGGTATCCCTTCCACCTCTAATTTCTTTTCCATTATTATCAAAGAAAAATCAAATTATACCCCCATTCTTTAAGGATACCTATGGTAGAAATATAATTATCAAGAGTTCTTTCCTTTTTACCTTTTTATGCTGCTCTTGAGTTCTGTATTTGGAGGTCAAATTTTTTGTTCACATCTGGTCTTTTCATTAGAAATAGGTGAAATTTCCCTATATCATTGAATGACCATCTTCTTCCATGGAAAATGATGCTCATTCTAGCTGGATAGCTTATTCTTGGATGTAATCCAAGTTCTTTTGCCTTTTGGAATATCTGATTCCAGGCCCTTTGATCCTTCAGTGTGGAAGCTGACAGATCCTGTGTAATTCTAATAACAGTTCCTTGATATTTGAATTGTTTTTTTCTAGCTGCTCACAATATCTTTTTCTTGGTGCGATAGTCCTGAAATTTGGCCACAATATTCCTTGGGGTTTTAATTTTGGGGTTTCTTTCACGTGGTGATCAGTGAATTGTTTCAATGCCAACTTTGCCTTCTGATTCTAAAACATCAGGGCAATTCTCTTTCATGATTTCCTGGAAGATAGCATCGTTTCTTTTTTTCATCGTGGCTTTCAGAGAGTCCAATAATCCTTAGATTGTCTCTCCTGGATATGTTTTCCAAGTCAGTTGTTTTTCCTGGGAGATATTTCATATTTTCTTCTGTTTTTACATTTTTTTTTGTTTTTGTTTGACTGATTCTTGAAGTCTTATTGCGTCATTTACTTCTATTTGTTCACTTTTAATTTTTAAAGTATTATTTCCTTCAGTTATCTTTTTTAGCTCCTTTTGTAACTGGCCAGTTGAATTTTTTTGGTTCATTGCATTCTTTTTCCATTTTGCCTATTTTATTTTTCAGTGAATTTTTGTCATTTTTCAATTCACTAATTTTGTTTTTCAGTGAATTGTTATCTTTTTCCAATTCACTATTTTTATTTCCAGTGAATTGGTGACTTTTTCCAATTCACCAATTTTGTTTTTCAGTGAATTGTTGTCTTTTTCCAATTCACTATATTTTCCAGTGAGTTGGTGACTTTTTCCAATCAACCAGTCTTATTTTCCAGTTTGTCACATTTCTGTTGCAGGGCGATATTTCTTTCTTGCACTGCTCTCAATTTATTTCCCCATTCTTCTTCTAATTCTTTTTTGAGATTCTTTATGCAATCTTCCAGGTAAGCCTTCTGAAAGGGAGACCAGCTTAAGTCTGCCTTTTTGGCTTCATCTGGGATTGTTTTCAGAATCTCAGGACCTGGGGACTTCTCTACTTTCTCTCCGTAAAAGCTGTCTATGGTGAGAGCTCTCTTCTGCTTCTTGCTCATGGTTTTAAGCTGAGGTATCAGTCACCAGTAGGGAAATCTGCAGCAGTTTCTATTTGCCTTGGGGCAGTTTGCCGAGTTGAATTCCCGTCTGAGGCTGAGCAGCTAGATCCGCACTAGGGCCACGCTTTCAGCTGCTCTCAATCCACCCTTTACCAAAGGCAGATCTACCAAAGCACCTGCCCGCAAGCAGAGTAAAGTGGCCCAAGCGTCTCCCAGGGACTTCCTGGCAGCCTAAAATCTTCTGCTCCGTATCAGCCCGGACTTGCACCCTGACTGCACACTGGCGTCTAAGCCCTGACGTTTGAGCTCTGGGAGCTGCTTGATCCCCTGCCTGTCTAAAACTGACCTACGGAGTTCTTTCAAAGTAGATTTTTGATGAAATTGCGTTGTACTCCAAGTGTTTGGTGGAGCCCTCACTCCAGTACCAGTTTGGAGGCTCACTTTGTCTGGATCTGAGGGAAGGTCTCAGGAGCTCACAGAGAATGCTGTCTGCAGTTCGCCATCTTGGCTGTGCCCGCTCTGGATCTTTTATTTTTATCAAATACTACTCTTTTGTTTTAATATTGTGTGTTTAATCCCTTACAATGATCAAACCTCCTATTTCTTATCTAGAATGATTAACAATTTAGATTTATTGAATTACTGAGGCATTTATTTACATAATTAAATTTTATAATTGTACTCCTATAATTGTCATGTACATAATGTCAGGGAAAATTCCAAGTAATTTGAATTTTTTGCAGTTATTTTAAATGTTTTTAGTTTTCTGTTTCCACTAAATTTTCTTTTTTTTAAATTAAAATTTTTTTTTATTTTCAAAACATATGCATAGATAATTTTCAACATTCACCCTTGTAAAACCTTGGTTCTAAACTTGTTCCCTCCTTTCCCCCCACTCCCTCCTCTAGACACTAAGTAATACAAAATATGTTAAAACATGTGCAATGCTCTATACATATTTCCACTATTATGCTGCACAAGAAATAAATAAATAAATAAATCAAAAAGAAAAAATAAAGAAAAATTGCAAGAAACAACAATAAAAAGGTGAAAATACTATGTTGTGATCCACACTCAGTCTTCATAGTTCTCTTTTTGGATGTAGATGTCTCTCTTCATCACAAGGCCATTGTAACTACCCTGAATCACCTCACAGTTGAAAAGAGCCACATCCATCAGAACTGATCATCATATAATCTTGCTGTTTCTGTGTACAGCATTTTCCTAGTTCTATTCACTTCACTTATCATCAGTTCATATAAGTCTCCAGGCCACTTTGAAATCATCCTACTGATGCTTTCTTGTAGAACAATAATATTTCATAATATTCATATACCATAAATTATTTGGCCATTCTCCAACTGATGGGCATCCACTCAGCTTCCAGTTCATTGTCATTTCAAAAAGGCCTCTACAAACATTTTTGCTCACATAGATACTTTTCCTTTTTTTATGATCTCTTTGGGATACAGGCCCAGTAGAGACACTGCTGACTCAAAGGTTATGTACAGTTTTAAGATCTTTGGGCATAGTTCCAAATTGTTGTCCCAAATGGCTGGATTAGGTCACAACTCCACCAATAATGTATTAGTGTCCCAGTTTTCCTATACCGCCTCCAAAATTCATCATCATCTTTTCTTGTCATCATCCACTAATTTTTTTTTTTGCAATATACAGCAGCTATTTAAGTATGATGGATATTTATAGAAGAAATGTTGGGTTGCTAGAGGATCTAGATCCAGATTATGTTTTGAGTCCTCCTACCTTTTGTTTTGAATTGTCCCATGTGTTTCATGTGTTGCTCATGTACAGTGCCTTTGTGAGATCACTGTATTTGACTCATTCACATATGCCTTTGCCAAAATCTTATATAATGTAAATATTTAATATTCTGGAAGAGGAAGTAACACTTTCCTACTTGCTCTCTCTCTTTCTGTCTCTGTCTCTGTCTGTCTCTGTCTCTGTCTCTGTCTCTCTTGCTTCCTTGTGCTCTTTCTATCTCTCTATGTCTCTCTGGCTTTTATATATCTGCCTGTGTATCACTCTGTCTTTCTGTCTGCTTGTCTGTGCATATATCTGTCTGTCACACACACATATACACAGATTTCTATTTTTTTTCTAAAATTATTTCATATGTTGGGATTTTTTTCACAAACAGCCAAATGATATAACAAATAAGATACCTTGAAGGTCACCCCAATATACCTGAAAAATGTCTGAGATTATGTAAGGCTAGTAAGCATGGTTCTAGAATTGAACATGAGCAGGAATGACCAACATGGAATCATATTGAACACAGTGATAGCCTGTTGAATGTTCTTTAGGTAAAGGCTGAACATAATTCAGGAAACTTAACTAGATGACAAGGAAGTTAAGGTACTGTACTTGTCCTGAGCCCAGGTCAAAAAAAAGGAAGTACTTAAAATTTACCCAGGTCATCTAAACAGATCCTAATTTAATAACATTAGGTAATATTATTCTCACTCACTTTTTGTTTAGATTTTCAGTAGGAATTGAGGAAAACTGCCTGTTAAGACACTTTTAAGACCCTTTTCTTATAGTCTTCAGCAACTCTAATTAGTTGCAAGAACAAAAATATAAATAAAAGGAATTAATTTTTGTTGTTGATAGAAACCTGTCTTTACAAACAATTTAAAAACTAACAAGTAATGTAACTGAAATACAATATCTGTATTGTAAACTTTCAAAATCTAGCTTAAAGATTTGTATAATTTCTAAAGCATTTTAATGGATTGTTGGAGATTTGAAATTAGGATAGCAATAAGAACAGACAACAAACATCTCTCCTGATCCTAGAGGATGACAGATATATTTTTCTAGTAGAAGATGATTTTGCTTGCTATGGAATATGCATAATTGAAAATAGTTTTAACATATTTTAAATATTTTAACAAATGTGATTACTTACAAAAAATAGTAGCCAAATTGCCCTAGTTAAAATCTGCCTATAATCCGAGTTGAAATAGACTATGCAAGCACAGAAATAAAAATTTGTCAATTAGTTAGCATTACATGTGGCAAAAAACAAAACAAAACAAAAACAGGAAGAGTAGGTTTTATCAAATAGTATTAGGATATGGAAGGGTCAAAAGTTAAAGAAAAGTGGAGGATGTTTACAATGTTCGCAATAATAAAGGATTTGAATCTAAAGGACAGAATTTTGAGAAAAGATTTAAGAAATTTTTTGTTTGTTTGTTTTTTGTTTTTGTTTTTTATTCCATTGAAATAAAAGGCATTGCTGTTGACTTGTTTTTCATTCATATCTGACTCTTCATAAATCATTTTTGGATTTTTTTTTGGCAAGGATAGAGGAGTACTTTGTCATTTCCTTGTCCAGCTGATTTTACATATGAGAAAAGTGAAGGAAATAAGGTTAAGCAACTTGCCCAGGGTCACATAGTTAATGTCTGAGGTAGGATTAGAATTGAGAAAAATGTATCCTCCTGACTTTATGCCTGGACCTCTATGAAGTATACCAATTCATTACCCTAATAAGAAAGACATGAGAAACATTTGGGATACATTTTCATTAATAATTACAAACAAATATATTATATATTAGCCATAGATATTAACAGGCAATAGAAATATTTCTTAATATAAAGGCTTGCAGTAATTAGCATTATTCCCCCTAAAGAATTTGGGTGACATTGTTTAGTAAAAGTTAGGATTGTGATATAGTTTGCTTACTATGTAATTTTCTTCTAAGGAGTTAGGATAAGAAGAAGATCTAGCATCTCTGGTGTAAGGGTTGGTCAAGTCCTTTCAGTGCTTCTTATCCATCATTGTGTCCACCTGTCATTCAACTCTCACCTTTGGCTCAAAAATCTATAAACTGTTCGGTGACTCTGCTCCACTAGACTGCCCACATGGAAAATCATGTGCAGTCAATGCTAAAGAGTGATCATAAAGATGGCTATGGTAAGTGCCATAGAGTCCTTAGAGATTGGCAATATAATGAAAATTTTACTTCAACCTAGGCTATTGTCACTACTTCTGAATTCTCTCTTGCCCTTGAATTACAATGATTTTGAAAGAAAAAGTAAGACTGACAACTTTGCACAATTCTGCTTCACTTAAATTTAATTCACAGATGATCAAGATGTCACTCTGTGATGCCAATGAATCTTTTCAAAAAGAAAACAAAACATTTCCTTTCTGAATGAGAATCTGGCTCTTATACCCTGTGAATAATGTGAACCTTTGCTTCATAATTCACTTATAATTCTTCTAATCTTTTGGATGAAAGGGGTTTCCCCCACCTCTATTATATTTATAGCACATCAGTCTATGCCTTTGAAGGATAAATATTGATACTGTTATAACTATTTATCTCTTTTTTCCTTTCATACAAAATTTCAATAATTAGAAAAGATGAATTGTAGAAGGTTTGTTAAAATAATAATACCAATAATAAATGAACCCTTATATAATGAAACCTGCATATCACATTTGAAAAACATACAAATTCACACACATGCATGAATGTATACATGTATCTAATATACATGTGTGTTTGTATGTTTGTATATGTTTGAATGCAAAAAGTATGTGCATTTCAAGTCAATATAATTTAATGTAGTCTTCTCAAAGTTTAATATGGTAATAAATTGAAAAATTTTACATGTTTATCTTATCCTCTTCTTTTGGAGAAACTACAGTATCCCAATATCATCCTTACAGAGATACTTTAAGGATCTAATTATTACCAAGGGAATGGAAAGTCTAAGAACTTATTCAACTAGTTAGCATATAAAGTCAACAATTAATTAAGATAAAAAAACCCAATGAAATCTTTCTTGCTGCATCATATAATAACTAAGACATGTTGTAGTATTATATGGAGGCTTTCAGCTATTGAGATTAGAAGCAAAAAGGACAAGCCTCTCTCACCTTATTAGAGATGATACATATATTGTTGTTGTGAAGATTATTTTAATTACCAGAGAATAAGAATTTAAGCTAATTTGAAACAATTGTTTGAATGAATTAGCAGTTAAGCCATCTGAGATTTAACAGACTATATAATTCAAAAATTAAAGGTTTAGCAATTAATTATATATCTGAGAAAATCAGCTAAAACAAAATTAAATAAAAAATAGTTTTACAGATAGTCTGATATATTACTGGATAGACAAACAGTAGGAATAAAGGAAATAAATAAACTTATGTAGTGGTATTTGATCAGAATATGAAGGAAAAGAAAAAAAATTGAAGAGATTTAATCAAACTCCATTGAAGGATTATATATATATATATATGTATATATATATATATATATATCCATGTGTAAACATTCATATACATATATACACATATGTTGACATATATAAGTGTATATCAGAGAAATTTTATATATTATATATATATATATGTATGTATGTATATGCATGTATGTATGTATACATAAAGAGAAGGAAAAGAAGTTGTTTGAGAAAGTAAATTTTGAAAGTAAAAAGGGGTTGGATATATTTCAAAGAGGGGCTGAGGAAGGCTTTTTAATCCCTTCAGAGAAAGAAGATATAAAATACATTATGTGATCATGCCATATGACATAGGCACTGTAGTAGCAAAATTGCAGCATGACATTTTTTGGCTCTCAAGAAGAGTGATGGGAATTTGAACCCACATAAAAACTCTTCCTATCACTTACCCAGTTACAAATATAAAGAAAGAGTAGAGCTTAATGGAAAAGGGAGGCCAAACCTAATTCCTGTCAAGATATTTGGGAGAGCTTGCTTAAGTATACAAAAAGAGAAATAAATTGCCTTAAAGAGTATTTTTAAAGAAAAAAGAAATGTTTTGAAAATCTGACAACTACATAGATTTGAATATTAATTAAATTAAAATCATTGACCAAGAAATTTGAAGTGTTGCCAGATAATAGCCCTTAGGGGAAAAAACAGAAATTTGAATTCGCGCTTGTAAATCCTGATTTCATTTGGATATTTTGTTTGTAAATTAAAATATGTTGCCTTTAACAATGAAGTTTATTCTCTTATTGAGATAATTCTGTCAAATCAGAACTCCAGGCATATTATATATCCTATTATTCACTAAGCTCTTCTGCAGCAAACTGTATGAGTCAGGAAAAAGTGAGTTAATATGGCCCACTCAGAAATTTGTTGGGTATGTGAAATTAAAGAAATTGTTCCATAGTTTTTAGGTTACTAATCAATAAATGGGAAAACAGCATTGCAAAAGTATGAAAATCAATATGAGAATAAAATATATATTGATGTGGAATGCTTAGTGCAGTGCTTAATTTATGGTAAGCTCTATGTAAATATTAATTGTTGTTTCTTTAATTGAATATAATTATTCCATACTGGATAACTTTTTTTATTGGAATTTTAGAGAAAGTTAGTGTAAATGACAAAAATGATAAGATGATTGATTTTCCATGTAAGACATGTAATTAAGTAATTTTGAAAAGTAATTAAGTAAATGAATGCACCCTAATTCACAATAACTTTGCTTAATGTTTTAAATATATGCTTATATTGTGAAATTTGATAAATAAAACCCAGAGTCCCACAACATATTGTGTACAAGAAAAACATTTCAGAGAGATACAGTGTAAAAGTAAAATATTGGAGCAGAATATATTATGCTTCCAGTACAGTTGAGAAAGCAGGTGAAACAGTCCTGATTTCAGACAAAGTAAAAGAAAAAATAGATCTAATTGAAAGAAATAATGAAAGAACCTTCATCTTGTTAAAATGCATTAGAAAATGAGGGAATATTAATACTAAACATATATGTATCAAGTAATATAACATTCAAATTCTTAGAATAGAAATTAAGTGAGTCACAGAGAGTAATCAGTAGTAAAACTATACCAGTGGGGAATTTATCACTCCCTCTCAGAACTAGATAAGTTTGACGACAAAAAAGTTAAAAAGGTAAATAGAATTTTAGAAAAGTTAGATATGATAAACATTGGAAGAAAACTGAATGTAGATAGTAAGAAATGGTCATTTTATGTAAGCAGTACCTGGTACCCACAGAAAATTTAAACATTTATTAAGGGATAAAAATTTCAAAATAAAATGCAGAAAGGGAAAAAATATAAAATGCATTATTTTCAGAACATAAGCCAATAAAAATTACATGCAATAAAAAGCCATGGAAAAAACTAAAAACCAATTGGATTTAAATAATATATAACTGTAGAATGAGGTGGCCAAAATAAAAAAAAAATCATAGATACACTCAATGGGCAGGGTGGAGCCAATATGGCAAAGAAGACAAACATTTCTTTCTGACATTCTCCTATTGTCCTCACACTAATTACAAAATCCAGCCTCTGAATTAGTTCTGGACTGACAGAATGCTTGAATATCAGAAGTGTAACAAAGTACTATCAGAAGAAAATTTTGAAGATTGTCAGAAGTCTACTTCAGTTGGGTATAGAGAGAGGCAGGCCAAGCACCAGCAGCCTGAACACAGATGCAGAGTGCAGGCAGTGCAGACCAAGGGCGGTACTCACAGGAAAATCTACTGGAAGGAATTTACAGAAGTTGGCTACACAGCTCTGGCTGCAAGTCAGTAGATCAGCAAAGAAGTTATAAAACATCCAACACAAACACAAAAGATAAATAGTGAACCCCAAAATATCAGAATTTCACAGAACCTAGCCATGCCCATCTAGCACCGGAAGTGAGTCAGCACTAACTCAGTGCAGCCACTGCCACTAGAAGAGGAAGTTTGAACAACCTCCCTTGTAATAAAAACAGATCTCAACTTAAAAAGAATAAAATAAAATAAATAAAAAAGTGAAAAGACCTGACCATAGATAGTTTTTATGGTGAAAAACAAGAATAAATTTCAAATCCTGAGGATACTAAAAGCAGATCATCTCCAGATGAAGCCCCAAAGTGTGATATAAATCCCCATCACACAAAGCTCTCCTAGAAGTAACTATAAAAAATTCTTAAAAGAGAGCTGGAAGAAAAATGAGGAAAGGAAATGAGAACTTTAGAAGGGTGTTTAGAAAGGCAACACAGAAAGGCAACACAGTACTTATTGAAGAAAATTCTTATCTGAAGAAAATTCACTACAAAATAGTGAAATGGAAAAAGCTTAAAACTCCTTAAAATAGATTTGACAAAATGGAAAAAGAAAACAACCCCTGAAAAACAGAAATTGTGAAATTGGAAAAAAATCCATATAACAAAACAACTCATTTAAAAATTCAATTGGACAAATAAAAAAAAAGAAGTTAAAGTAAATGAAGAAAATAATTAACTAAAAATCAAAACTGAACAAATGGAAATGAATGAATCAATGAGACATCAAAAATTATTCAAACAAAACCAAAAAAATTTAAAAAAAAAAAAAAAAAAACCTACTGGGCAAAACAACTGACCTGGAAAAAAGATGTAGGAGAGACAATCTAAGGATTATTGGACTTCCAGAAAACCATGATTTAAAAAAGAGCCTTGAAACTATTTCCCATGAAATCATCAATGAGAACTCCCCAGATTTCATAAAATCAGAAGATAAAATAGCCATTGAAAGAATTCACCTAACACCTACTGAATACCATGACTAAATTTCAGAACTATCAGACCAAGGAAAACATATTGCAAGGAAACAGAAAAACAAAACAAAACAAAACAAACAACAACAACAAAAAAAAAAAACAACCAACAACAAAAAATACAAATATTTAGGAGCAAAAATAAGGATTATCCAGGACCTAGCAGCTTCCACCTTAAAGGACTGAATGGCCTGAAATCTGATACTCCAAAAGACAAAGAAATGTGGAATGCAGGAAAGAATAAATGACCCTGCCAAACTGAACATTTTCTTTCAGGGAAGAAGATGGACATTCAGTGAAACAGTTGAATTCCATTCATTTCTGATGGAAAGAGCAGAGGTAAACACACACACACACACACACACACACACACACACACAAAGTAAGAAAAGAAAAACTGACCTCAAAATATAGAACTCAAGCACAAAAAGGTTAAAAAAAAGAACTCTTGAGAGCCGTAATTCTGTTATGGGTATATATAGAGAGTGCATGTATAATTTGATTTTACCGTTATAAAAAAAGAAACTAGAGGTGGAAAGGGGATTGTACTGGAAAAGGGGGGAAAGTAGTGGTAAAATGAGGGAAATTACATTTTAGGAAGAGGCAAAGAAAATTTACTATACATGAGGAAAATAAGGGAGGGGGATGAACATTCTGGGAATCTTACTCTCATTAGATTTGGCCCAAAGAGAAAATATTAGACATATTTGGTTTCACAGAGAAACTTCTCTCGCCTTATTATAAAAGTGGGAGGGGAAAGGTGAAAAGGAAAGAGGTAGGTTAAATAGAAGGGAAAGCAGAAATAGTATGCAAAAGTTATAAGAAAGGGGGAGAGATTCTAAAGGAGGAGGGCTGCTTCAGACAAGTGGTGCTCATAACTAAAATACTAGGAAGGAGGGAAAAGAGAAAAAGAAAGAGAAAAGTATCATTTGGGTTTAATATGATGGCAGAAAATACAGAATTAGTAGTTTTACCCTTAAATAGGAATGGGGAGAACTTTCCCATAAAGCTGAAGCAGATAGCAGACTGGATTAAAAGCTGAATCCTACAAAATGTTGTTTACAAGAAACACATTTAAAGCTGAGCTATATATACAGAATAAAGCTAAAAAGACTGGAGCTAAATCTATCATGCTTCAGGGGAGGTAAAAAAAAACAAAAACAAAAACAAAAACAAAAAACAGAAGTAGTCATCATGATCATAGATAAAGCACAGGCAAAAATTAATCTAAATAAAAGAGATAGGGAGGGTAACTATATCTTGGGTACCATAGATAATTAAGTGAAATCAAAATTAAACAAATATGCACCAAAAGGTATAGCCTGGAATTCCTGAAGGAGAATTAAAAGAGCTGGAAGAAATGCAGCAAAAGAGATCTCAACCTTACTCTCTCAGAACTAGATAAATCAAACTACAAAATAAATAAGAAAGAAGTTAAAGAGGTAAATAGATTAATAGAAAAGTTAGATATGATAAATCTTTAGAAAAAAGTGAATGGAGACAGAAGGAAGTACACTTTCTTTCTGGCTATTCATGGAACCTATACAAAAACTGACCAAATATTAGGGCATAAAGACTTCAAAATGAAATGCAGAAAGGCAAAAATAGTAAATGCATTTTTTCAGATCACAATCCAAATAAAAACTGCATTACATAGGGCAGGGGAAAATATACCAAAAAGTAATTAGAAACTAACTAATCTCATTCTAAAGAATGAATGGGTGAAATAGCAAATCATACACATAATTAATCATTTCATCCAAGAGAAAGACAATATTGAGACAACATACAAAAATTTGTGGGAATACAGCCAAAACTGTAATAAGGGGAAGTTTTATACCTCTAGATTTTTACTTGGACAAAATAGAGAAAGAAAAGATCAATGACTTGGGCTTGCAACTAAAAAAGCTAGAAAAAGACCAAAATAAAATCCCCCAATCAAATACCGAACTTGAAATTCTAAAAATTAAAGGAGATATTAATAAAGTTGAAAGCAAAAAACTATTAAATTAATAAACAAAACTAAGAGATGGTTTTATTAAAAAACAATAAAATAGATAAAAATTAAGTTAATTTAATTAGAAAAAGACAAGATGAAAATCAAAATTTTAGTCTCAAAAATGGAAAGGGAGCACTTTCCACCAATGAAGAGGAAATTAAAGTAATAATTAGGACATTGTTTGCTCAGCTTTATGCCAATAACTTTGATAATCTAAGTGAAATGGAGGAATACCTAAAAATATATAGATTGCCCAGATTAATACAAGTATAGTCCCATTTGAGAAAAAGAAATAGAGCTAGCTACTAATCAACTCCCTATGAAAACAATCCATGACCAGATGGATTTACATGTGAATTCTACCAATCATTTAAAGAACAATTAATTCCAATCCTATATGAAGTATTTGAAACAATAGGGAAAGAAGGACTGCTACCAAATTCCTTTTATGACACAGACATGGTACTGATACCTAAGCCATGTAGGTGGAAAACATAGTAAGAATGTTATAGATCAATCTCTCCAACAAATATTGATACAAAAATCTAAAATAATATATTAGCAAAAAAATCATATAAAATTATCCCCAGGATAATACACTATGACCAAGTAGGATTTATATCAGGAATGCAGGGCTGGTTCAATATTAGGAAAACTATCAACATATAAAACTATATCAACAACCAAATCTAACAAAAAATAATATGATTATATCAATAGATGGAGAAAAACACTTGATAAAATCCAACACCAATTCCTCTTAAGAACACTATGGAGTATAGAAATAAATGGACTTTTCTGTAAAAAGATCATCTGTTTAAAACCATGAGCAAGCATTATATGTAATGAGAACAAACTAGAACCATTCCCAATAAGATCAGAGGTGAAATAAGGTTGCCCACTATCACCACTACTATTCAATATTGTATTAGAAATGTTAGCTTTGGCAATAAGAGAAGAAAAAGAGACTAAAGGAATTAGACTAGGTTATGAAGAAACCAAATTATAACTTTTTGCAGATGATATGATGGTATACTTAAGGAAACCTAGAGAATCAAATAAAAACTATTAGAAATATTCCACAACTTTAGCAAAGTTGCAAGATACAAAATAAATCTATGTAAATCAGCATTTTTATACATCACTAAAAAAATCTAATAACAAGAGATACAAAAAGAATTTTCATTCAAAATAATTGTTGCTAGTATAAAATATTTGGGAATGTATCTGCTAAGGAAAAGTCAAGAACTATGTCACCAAAACTACCAAACACTTTCCACACAAATAAAGTAATATCTAAACAACCGGAAAAATATCAAGTGCTCTTTGATAGGTTGAGTGGCAATACTATCTAAACTACTCTATTTATTTAGGGCTATATTAATCAAAGTCATAAGAAACTATATTATTGACATAGAAAAAATAACAACAAAATTCATCTGGAAGAAAAAAAAAGGTCAATAATTTCAAGGGAATTAATGAAAAAAAAATAAATAAAGGAAATGAGGGTTGCCAAGCTGTACCAGATCTAAAACCATATTATTAAGCAACAGTCATCAAAGTCATTTGCTACTGGCTATGCAATAGACCAGTTGGTCAGTGGAATTGGTTAGGTGCACAGAAAAAAATAGTCAATAACTATGGCAATCTTGTGTATGACAAAGACCCAAGCTTTAGGATAAGAATTCACTATTCAGCAAAAACTGCTGGAGAAATTGGAAACTAGTATGGCAGAATCTAGGCACTGACCCACACATAACACCATATACCAAGACAAGATCGACATAGATTCATGATCTAGATATAAGGAATGATATTATAAATGAATTAGAAGAACATTGGAGATTTCCATAGGTGGAGCCAAGACATGCCTTTCTATGACATCTTTCAACTTTCTCTCAAACCAATACCAGATTAAGCCTCTAAACTCTCATCATAGACAGCTTTTATGGAGAGAGAGAAAAAAAGACCTCAGATCCTGAGGTTCCTAATGGCAAAGCTACTCCAGAATAGGCCACAAAGGGATACATGAGTTGGTAGTCATTTCACAAGGCTTTCCTGGAATATTGCATAAAGAATCTTAAAAGAGAGTTAGAAGAAAAATGGGGAATGAAATGAGATTATTGAAAGAAGAAATGGAAAAAATGGAAAAAGAATGCAAAGAACAAAAAAATTCAATTGACCAATTACAAAAGGAGCTAAAAAAGGTAACTGAAGAAAATAATACACCAAAGTTAGAATTGATCAAATGGAACTGAATGACTTAATAAAACTTCAGGAATCAGTCAAACAACAAAAAAAAATTGATAAAAGAAAAAATATCAAATATTTCCTAGGAAAAACAACTGTTAAAAACGTTTTGTACAAACAAAATGAATGCAGACAAGATT
The DNA here is from genome assembly GCA_023553655.1 of Myrmecobius fasciatus. Taxonomy (NCBI): domain Eukaryota; kingdom Metazoa; phylum Chordata; class Mammalia; order Dasyuromorphia; family Myrmecobiidae; genus Myrmecobius; species Myrmecobius fasciatus. Next base: position 11,216 of record JAJPUD010019419.1, on the reverse strand, counting down.
AGAAGGGTAGCAGTAAACTGGGAAAATATTTTTACATCCAAAGGTTCTGATAGAGGCCTCATTTCTAAAATATATCGAGAATTGACTCAAATATATAAGAATTCAAGCCATTCTCCAATTGACAAATGGTTAAAAGATATGAACAGACAATTTTCAGACAAACAAATTGAAACTACTTCCAGTCACATGAAAAGGTTCTCCAAGTCACTCTTGATCAGAGAAATGCAAATTAAGACAACTCTGAGATACCACTACACACCTGTCAGATTGGCTAAAATGACAGGAAATGATAATGGTGAATGTTGGAGGGGATGTGGGAAAACTGGGACACTGATACATTGTTGGTGGAACTGTGAACGGATCCAACCATTCTGGAGAGCAATTTGGAGCTATGCTCAAAAAGTTATCAAACAGTGCATACCCTTTGACCCAGCAGTGTTTCTACTGGGCGTATATCCCAAAGAGATTTTAAAGGAGGGAAAGGGACCCACATGTGCAAAAATGTTTGTGGCAGCCCTTTTTGTAGTGGCAAGAAACTGGAAATTGAAAAGATGCCCATCAATTGGATAATGGCTGAATAAATTATGGTATATGAATGTTATGGAATATTATTGTTCTGTAAGAAATGACCAACAGGAGGATTTCAGAGAGGATTGGAGAGACTTGCATGAACTGATGCTGAGTGAAATCAGCAGAACCAGGAGAACATTATACACAGCAACAAGACTATACAATGATCAATTGTGATGGATGTGGTTCTCTTCAACAATGATGTGATTCAAACCAGTTGTTCTGCGATGAAGATAGTCATATACATCCAGAGAGAGGCCTGTGGGAACTGAGAGTGAACCAGAACACAGCATTTTACCGCTTTTTGTGAATATTTCCATGCATTTTGTTTTCCTTCTTAGGTTGTTTTTTTCTTCTTCTCTTTCTAGATCTGATGTTTCTTGGGCAGTAAGATAACTCTATAGATATGTATACATGTATTGTATTTGTCATATAATTTATCCTATCTAGCATGTATTAGATTACCTGTCATCTAGGGGTGGGGGATGGGGGGAAGGAAAGGAAAAGCTTGGGAAAAAAAAAGTTTTTTTGCAAAGGTCAAAAAAAAAAAGAAATTGATTGCCACCAACAGTGATGGAAATAAGGAAGAAGTAAAGTGCTCTTTGACCCAATATATCCCATAGTTCTCAAGAATAATTGATCCTGCTAAACACCAATATTCTCAGTGACTTCATTAAAATTGATCAGCAACTTAAAAAAAAAAAAGGAAAAACAACTGACCTGGAAAATAGAACTAGGAGAGATAATATAAGGATTATTAAACTTCCTAAAAAACAAACAAACAAACAAACAAAATTAACAACAACAACAGCAAAAACTAGACACAATCTTGCAGGAAATCATAAAAGAAAACTGCCCTGATATTTTGGAATCAGAAGGTAAAATAGCAATTGAAACAATTCACTGATCACCTCCTGAAAAATACCCCCAAATTAAATCCCCAAGGAATATCATGGTTAAATTTCAGAACTATCGTATTAAGGAAAAGATATTACAAACAGTGAGAAAAAAAATACCAAGGAGCCACAATTAGGATTACCAAGGATCTAGCAGCTTCCACATTAAAACATCTAAGGGCCCGGAATCTGATATTCTGAAAGGCAAAGGGACTTGGATTACACTTAAGAGTAAATTACCCAGATAAAATGCACATTATCTTTCAGGGAAGAAGACAGGCATTCAATGATATAGGTGAATTTCACCTATTTCTAATGAAAAGACTAAATCTGAAACAAAAAATTTGATCTCCAAACATAGAACTCAAGAGAAGCGTAAAAAGGTAAAAAGGAAAGAACTCTTGAGAACTATATTTCTATTATGGGTATACTTAGAGAATGGGGGTATAATTTGATTTCATTTTGAAAAGAAACTAGAGGTGGAAAGGGGATCATTCTGGAAAAAGAGGAAAAAGGAGATAAAGGAAATGACATCTCACAAACAGGCAAAGTAAACCTATTATAATTGATGGAAAGAAGGGAGGGCAGCGAGCATTGTATGAATTTTACTCTCATTATATTTGGCTCTAAAAGAGAATATCAGCCATATTTGGTTTCACAGAGAAACTTGGCACACCTTAAGGGAAGTGGGAAGAAAAGGGGAAAAAGAAAGGGAAAGACTAATAGAAGTGTAAATAGAAGAATTAGGGGAAAAGTGTAAAAAAGAGGGAGAGCATTAAAGGGGGGGGATTCTTTGAGGGCAGTTTAGATCAAAAGCAAAATACTGAGGAGAAGGGAATGGGGAAAGCCAAGAGAAAAGCATAATGTAGGGCTAATAACATGACAGGAAATATAAAATTAGTTATTTTAACTCTGAATGTGAATGCAATAAACTCTCCCATAAAATGGAAAGTGATAGCATACTGGATTAAAATCCTGTATCCTACAGTATGTTGTTTACAAGAAACACGTCTAAAACATAGTGATACATATAGAATGAAGGTAGAGGTCTGGAGCAGAATCTATTATGCTTCAGGTGAACAACAACAACAACAAAAGTAGGGGTATCAATCCTGACCTCAGATCAAGTAAAAGCAAAGAGAGATCTATTTAAAAGAGATAAGGAAGGAAACTATATCTTACTAAAGTGTACCAAAGATAATGAAGGAATATCAATAGTAAACATATATGTACAAAATGGTCTAGCATCCAAATCGCTAGGTGAGGAGTTAAAAGAGATGGAAGAAGAAATAGACAGCAAAATTATATTAGTGGGAGATCTCAACCTTGCTCTTTCAGAATTAGATAAATCAAACCACAAAATAAATATGAAAGAAGTTAAGGAGGTAAACAAAATGTTAGAAAATTTAGGTATGATAGATCTTTGAAGAAAATTGTTTGAAGCTGGGAAGGTGTTAACTTTTTCCTCAATAGTTCAAGGAATCAATTGGGGCGGGAGCCAAGATGGTGAAATGCAGACAGCTTTCTCTGTGAACTCCTGAGTCCTTCCCTCAGACCCAGACAAAGTGAGCCTTCGAAGTGGTTTTGGAGTGAGGGTTCTGCCAAACATTTGGACTACAATGCACTTCTATCAAAAATCTACCTTGAAAGAACTCCTGAGAAGGTTAGCCTCAGGGGAAATCGGCCACTGGTGGCGATAAGATTCCAGCCAGGGCAGAATTCAGGGCTGCAATAGAGGGGCAGATTTTAGGCACCCAAGAAGCCCCTGGGAGACCCCTGGGCCACTTTGCTCTGCTTGCTGGCAGGAGCTTGGGCAGATCTGCCTTTGGTAAAGGGTGGATCGAGAGCAGCAGAAAACGTGATCCTAGTGCGAATCTAGCCCGACCAGGCTCAGACCGGAAGTCAACTCAGCAAACTGCCCCAGGGAAATACAAATTGTAGCAGTATTTTTTGCTGGTGACCGATATCCCAACTTTAAATCATGATCAAGAAGCAGAAGAGAGCTCTCACCATAGAAAGTTACGGAGAAAAAATAGAACAGTCCCCAGATCCTAACATTATGAAAACAATCCCAGATGAAGCCACAAAGGCAGACTTAAGTTGGTCTCCCTTTCAGAAGGCATACCTGGAAGATTGCATTACAAATCTCAAAAGAGAGCTAGAAGAAGAATGGGGAAATAAATTGAGATCAGTGCAACAGAAATATCAAAAACTGGAAAATAGGACTGGTGAATTGGAAAAAGAAAACAGTTCACTGAAAAACAAAATTGGTGAATTGGAAAAAATCACCAATTCACTAGAAAATAAAAATGGTAAACTGAAAAACAAAATTGGTGAATTGGAAAAAGACAACAATTCACTGAAAAATAAAACTGGCAAAATGGAAAAAGAATGCATTGAATCAAGAAATTCAACTGGCCAGCGACAAAAGGAGCTAAAAAAGATAACTGAAGGAAATAATACTTTAAAAATTAAAATTGAACAAATAGAAGTAAATGACTCAATAAGACTTCAAGAATCAGTCAAACAAAAAACAAAAAAAATGAAAAAATAGAAGAAATTATGAAATATCTCCTAGGAAAAACAACTGACTTGGAAAAAAGATCCAGGAGAGACAATTTAAGGATTATCAGACTCCCTGAAAGCCATGATGAAAAAAAGAACCTGGATGCTATCTTCCAGGAAATCATGAAAGAGAATTGCCCCGATGTTTTAGAATCAGAAGGCAAAACTGGCATTGAAAGAATTCACTGATCACCTCCAGAAAGAGACCCCAAAATTAAAACCCCAAGGAATATTGTGGCCAAATTTCAGGACTATCGCACCAAGGAAAAGATATCTCGAGCAGCTAGAAATAAACAGTTCAAATACCAAGGAACTGTCATTAGAATTATACAAGATCTGTCAGCTTCCACACTGAAGGATCGAAGGGCCTGGAATCAGATATTCTGAAAGGCAAAAGAACTTGGATTACAGCCAAGAATAAGTTATCCAGCTAGAATGAGCATCATCTTCCAGGGAAGAAGATGGTCATTCAATGATACAGGAGAATTTCACCTATTTCTAATGAAAAGACCAGATCTGAACAAAAAATTTGACCTCCAAATAGAGAACTCAAGAGAAGAATAAAAAGGTAAAAAGAAAAACTCTTGAGAACTATATTTCTACTATAGGTATCCTTAAAGAATGGCAGTATAATTTGATTTTTCTTTGATAATAATGGAAAAGAAATTAGAGGTGGAAGGGATACCATAGTGAAAAAGAAAAAGTGGGGAGGGGGGAAAGGAGGCAAAATAAAGTAAAAATAAAGCAGGTAAAATAAGGCAAAATCTCATAAAGAGACATAGAAGATCTAATATAATTGAGGGGAAGAAGGGAGGGTGATGAGTATTGTGTAAACCTTACTCTCATTAGATTGGACTCTAAGAGAGTATATCAGACACATTTGGTTTCAAAGAAAGGCCTGACCCTCCTTGTGGGAAGGTAGGAGGGAGGGGAGAAAAGGAAAGAGATAAAATAATAGAGGGATTAGGGGAAAGGTATAAAGGGGAGGGAGGATCTCTAAAGGGAGGAGGATTATTGGTGGGAGGTGGTCATCAAGAGCAAAGTACTGGAGAGGGGGGAAGGGAGAGAGGGGACAGGGAAGAGAAAATCATAACTCTGGGTAAATAAGATGGCAGGGAATACAGATATAGTTATTTTACCTGTGAATGTGAACGGGATGAACTCTCCCATAAAACCGAAGTGGGTCGCAGACTGGATTAGAAGCCAGAATCCTACAATATGTTGTTTACAAGAAACACATCTAAAGCATAGAGATACATACAGAGTGAAGGTAAAGGGCTGGAACAGAATCTTCTATGCTTCAGGTGAGCAAAGAAAGGCAGGGGTAGCAATCCTTATCTAAGATCAAGTAAAAACAAAAATAGATCTAATTAAAAGAGATAAGGAAGGAAACTATATTTTACTAAAGGGTACTAGAGAAAATGAAGCGGTATCAATACTAAACATATATGCACCAACTGGTATAGCATCCAAATTCCTAGAGGAGAAGTTAAGAGAGATGCAAGGAGAAATAGACAGTAATACTATACTAGTGGGGGATCTTAACCTTGCTCTCTCAGAATTAGATGAATCAAATCACAAAATCAATAAGAAAGAAGTTAGGGAGGTAAAAAAAGGCTAGAAAAGTTAGGTATGATAGATCTCTGGAGGAAATTGAATAGTGATAGAAGGGAGTATACTTTTTTCTCAGTTGTCCATGGAACTTATACAAAAATTAATCATGTGTTAGGGCATAAAAACCTCAAAATCAAATGCAGAAAAGCAGAAATAGTAAATGAATCCTTCTCAGATCATGATGCAATAAAAATCACATGTAATATAAGGCCAGGAGAAAATAGACCACAAGTTAATTGGAAATTAAATAATCTAATCCTGAAGAACAAATGGGTGAAAGAGCAAATTATAGACACAATCGAAAATTTCATCCAGGAGAATGACAACAGTGAGACAACATACCGAAATTTGTGGGACATGGCTAAAGCGGTTATAAGGGGTAATTTCATATCTCTAGATGCCTACTTGCGTAAAACAGAGAAAGAGAAGATCAGTGAACTGGGCTTACAATTCAAATAGTTAGAAAAAGACCAAATTAAAAACCCTCAATTAAATACCAAATTGGAAATTCTCAAAATTAAAGGGGAGATCAATAAAATTGAAAATAAGAAAACTATTGAATTAATAAATGAAAGTAAGATTTGGTTTTATGAAAAAACCAACAAAATAGATAAGCCTTTAGTTAATTTGATTAGAAAAAGGAAAGAGGAAAATCAAATTATTAGTCTCAAAAATGATAAGGGAGAACTTTCCTCCAATGAAGAGGAAATTAGAGTAATAACTAGGAGTTTCTTTGCCCAATTTTATGCCAATAAATTTGATAATGTAAATGAAATGAAGGAATATATACAAAAATATAGATTGCCCAGATTAACAGAAGAGAAAATAAATTATTTAAATAGCCCTATTTTGGAAAAAAGAAATAGAACAAGCTATGAGTCAACTCCCTAAGAAAAAATCTCCAGGGCCAGATGGATATACATGTGAATTTTACCAAACATTCAAAAAACAATTAATCCCAATACTATATAAACTATTTGAAAAAATAGGGAAAGAAGGTGTACTACCAAATTCCTTCTATGACACAGATATGGTGCTGATAGCTAAACCAGGTAGGGAGAAAACTGCGAAAGAAAACTATAGACCCATTTCCCTAATGAATATTGATGCAAAAGTTTTAAATAAGATTTTAGCAACAAGATTACAGAAAGTCATCCCCACGATAATACACCATGACCAAGTAGGATTTATACCAAGAATGCAGGGCTGGTTCAATATTAGGAAAACTATTAGCATAATCAATTATATTAATAACCAAATTAATAAAAAACATATAATTATCTCAATAGATGTAGAAAAAGCCTTTGATAATATCCAACACCCATTCCTATTAAAAACACTGGAAAGTATAGGAATAAATGGGCTTTCCCTTAAAATGATTAGTAGTATCTACTTAAAACCTTCAGCAAGCATCATATGTAATGGAGTCAAACTACAACCATTCCCAGTAAGATCAGGAGTGAAACGAGGCTGCCCACTGTCACCATTATTATTTAATATTGTCTTAGAAATGTTAGCTTTGGCAGTAACAGAAGAAAAAGAGATTAAAGGAATTAGAGTAGGTAATGAGGAAACCAAATTATCACTCTTTGCAGATGGCATGATGATATACATAGAGAACCCTAAAGACTCAATTAAAAAACTACTAGAAACAATTCACACCTTTAGCAAAGTGGCAGGATACAAAATAAATCCACATAAATCATCAGCATTTTTATATATTACCAATAAAGTTCAGCAGCAAGAGATACAAAAAGAAATTCCATTCAAAATAACTGTTGATAGTATAAAATATTTGGGAATTTATCTGCCAAGGGATAGTCAGGAACTATATGAACTAAACTACAAAACACTTTCCACACAAATAAAATCAGACCTAGTCAATTGGAAAAACTAAAATGCTCATGGGTAGGCTGAGCGAATATAATAAAAATGACAATATTACCCAAACTAATTTACTTATTTAGTGCCATACCAATCAAACTCCCAAGAAATTATCTTACAGATCTAGAAAAAATAGTAGCAAAGTTCATTTGGAAAAACAAAAGGTCAAGAATTTCAAGGGGATCAATGAAAAAAAAGGCTGATGATGGTGGACTTGCTGTACCATATCTAAAACTATATTACAAAGCAGCGGTCATCAAAACCATTTGGTACTGGCTAAGAAATAGAGTAGTCGATCAGGGGAATCGGATAGAATCACAAGACAAACTAGGCAATAACTATAGCAATTTAGTCTTTGATAAACCCAAAGACCCCAGCTCTTGGGATAAGTATTCACTATTTGACAAAAACTGCTGGGAAAACTGGAAACTAGTGTGGAAGAAATTAGGGCTTGACCCACATCTAACACCACATACCAAGATAAGATCTAAATGGGTTCATGATCTGGATATAAAGAGTGATACTATAAGTAAATTAGAGGAATGTAAGATAGTTTACCTCTCAGACCTATGGAGATGGAATAAATTTATGTCCAAAGAAGAACTGGAACTCTTAATTGAAAACCAGATAGATAACTTTGACTATATTAAGTTAAAAAGTTTTTGCACAAACAAAATCAATGCAGACAAGATTAGGAGGGAAGCAATAAATTGGGAAATCATCTTTACATTTAAGGGTTCTGATAAAGGTCTCATCTCTAAAATATATAGAGAATTGTCTCATATTTATAAAAATTCAAGCCATTCTCCAATCAATAAATGGTCAAAGGATATGAACAGACAATTTTCAGAGGATGAAATTAAAACTATTTATAGTCATATGAAAAGGTGCTCCAAATCACTATTGATCAGTGAAATGGAAATCAAGACAACCCTGAGGTACCACTTCACACCTGTCAGATTGGCTAAAATGACAGGAAAAGTTAATGATGAATGTTGGAGGGGATGTAGGAGGGCTGGGACACTGATGCATCGTTGGTGGACCTGTGAATGCATACAGCCATTCTGGAGAACAATTTGGAGCTACGCTTAAAAAGTTATCAAACTGTGCATACCCTTTGACCCAGCAGCATTTCTATTGGGCTTATATCCCAAAGATATCATAAAGGAAGGAAAGGGCCCCACATGTGCAAGAATGTTTGTGGCAGCTCTTTTTATATTGGCTAGGTACTGGAAATTGAATGGATGCCATTCAATTGGAGAATGGCTGAATAAATTGTGGTATATGAATATTATGGAATATTATTGTTATGTAAGGAATGACCAGCAAGATGATTTCAGAGAGGCTTGGAGAGACTTACTTCAACTGATGCTGAGTGAAATGAGCAGAACCAGGAGATCATTATACACAGCAACAACAGTACTATATGATGATCAATTCTGATGGACATGGCTCTCTTCAACAATGAAATGTTTCAAACCACCTCCAATTGTTCACTGAAGAAAGCCATATACACCCAGAGAGAGGGATGTGAAATGCGGACCACAACATAACATTCTCGTACTCCTTGATCGATGTTTGCTTACATTGTGTTTCCTTTATCTGATATATTTTTGTGTAGATAAGATTTTTCTTGCACAACAATGATAACCTCGGAAATATGTATACATACATTCGATTTGCCAATATTTTAACATAATCAACATGTAGTGGATATCCTGCCATCCAGGGGAGGGGCAGGGAGTTGGGGGGAAAAATTTGTAACAGAAAGCTATGTAAGGGTTATTGTTGAAGAATTACCCACACATATGTTATGCAAATAAAATTTTAAAAAATAGTTCAAGGAATCTTATAGAAAAACTCCATGTGTTATCCATAAAAACCTTAAAATCAAATGCAGAAAGACAGAAATAGTAAATGCATTTTTTTTCAGATCATGATGCAATAAAAATCACATGTAATATAAGGCCAAGAGAAAATAGACCAAAAGTTAATTGGAAATTAAATAATCTTATCCTAACGAATGAATAGGTGAAACAGCACATCATAGACACAATCAATAATTTCATTCTGTAGCATGAAAATAATAAGACAACATATCAACATCTGTGGGATACAGCCAAAGTAGATACATCAGGAAATGTTATATCTCTAGATGCTTTCTTGCGTAAAATAGAGAAAGAGAAGTTCAATGATTTGGCCTTACAACTAAAAAAAAAAAAAAAAACCTTAAAAAAGAACACATTAAAAACAATTAAATACCAAATTTGAAATTCTGAAAATAAAGTTGGAGATTAATAAAACTGAAAATAACAAAATTATCGAATTAATTACAAAACTAAGAGTTTATGTTTTAGAAAAATCCAACAAATCATATAAACCTTTAGTTAATTTGATTAGAAAAAGGAAAGAATAAAATCAAATTTTTAGTCTCAAAAATTAAAAAAGAGAACTTCCCACTAATGAAGAAAAAATTGGAACAATCATTAGTAGTTATTTTGCCAACTATACACCAATAAATTTGATAATCTAAATGAAATGGAGGAATAGCTGCAAAAATATAGATTGTCCAGGTTAACAAAAGAGGAAATGAACTATTTTAATAGCCCCATTTGAGGAAAAGAAATAGAACAAGCTATTAATCCACTCCCTAAGAAAAAAATCTCCAGGGCCAGCTGAATTTACATGTCAATTCTACAAAAGATTCAAACAACAATTAATTCCAATACTGTAAAAAACAATTTCAAAAAATAGGGAAAGTATGATTCCCATCAAATTCCTTTTATAACACAAATATGTTGCTGATAGCTAAACCAGGCAAGGTGAAAACAAAGAAAGAAAATCTCCCTAATGAATACTGATGAAAAATCTTAAATAAAATATTAGCAAAGAGATCATAGAAAATTATCCCCAGGATAACACATAATGACCAAGTAGGATTTATACCAGAAACGCGGGAATTGTTCAATATTACATAAACTATCAACATAATCAACTATATCAAAAACCAAAAATAAAAATCATATGATTATCTCAATAGATGCAGAAAAAGTGTGATAAAATTCAACACCCATTCTTATTAAAAACACTAGAGAGTATATGAATAAACAGACTTTTACTTAATATGATCAATAGCATCTCTTTAAAATCATCAGTAAATATCATATATAATAGGGACAAACCAGAACCATTCCCAATAAGATCAGGGATGAAATAAGGCTGCCCACTATCACCATTACTATTCAGTAATGTATTAGAATTTTTAGGTTCGGCAATCAGAGAAGAAAAAAATGATTAAAGGAATTAGAGTAAGTCATAAGGAAACAAAATTATCACTCTTTGCAGATGATATGATGGTATACTGAGATAACCTTATAGCCTCAGCTAAAAAATTACTAGAAACAATTCACAACTTTAGCAAAGTTGTAGGATAGAAAATAAATCCATAAAAGTTGTCAACATTTTTATATATTACCAAGAAAGTTCAGCAGGAAGAGATACAAAAAAGATATTCCATTCAATATACCTGTCGATTGTATAAAATATTTGTTTCTAGTAATGACCAATGATATGATTTCAGAGAGGCCTGGAGAGAAGTACATGAACTGATGCTAAGTGATATGAGTAGAACCAGGAGATCATTATACATGGCAACAAGAAGACTATATGACAATCAATTCTGATGGA